>JARHVA010010298.1:0-27500 GCA_037957365.1 Torreya grandis | reverse complement strand
GTATGTAGCTCAAAATGTGGATTTGATACTTGGTAATGATATATCTTGAATTTATTTTAGAAGATCTAAACTTTAATTATGGTTTCTCCTTGTGAATGATCTTGAATTTAAGAAAAGTAGGGAATTTTTTACCAATGTGTAATAGTGTGTAAGCTAGGAACCAAGTGATAGAAAGTGGTGGTAATGAGTGACCTTTCATATGTATTTATAGTTGAAAATTTTGCTAATTTTATTTATCCAACCTTGTGAAATGAATTATAATATCCAAAATATTTATTTTAATTTTGGAAAGTAGAAGTTATTTTGCATAAGATGTGGTTGCTCTAGGGGAACATGAGCACAACAATGTTCTTGTCTACCTATCATGGACCTATCCTAATATATCAAGGACACCTTTACTAATCCAAATATAGTCCAAAGGTGATATTAAGTGGATTGAGTATTTTATTTTTAAGTTTATGTATAATAATGATGGAAAACAAAGGGTCAATCTGACATATAGATTAATTTCTTAGTGGAATGGAATATAAGAGTTGTGTATTCAAGCACAAGTCATATGGTTTAAGATTTGTCAAGAATTAGTAATATAAATTATCTGTGATCATATTTATGTGTCTAAATCAACAACTCCCACCCAACCCAATTCTAGTAATGAAATTTATAGTATAAAGGAGAAATATTTTGAATTGAGTATGTAAAACACACTTTGTCTTTGAGAAGATACTCAAATTGTGCAAGACATTAAATTTTATCAAACCCTAAAAACACAGAAAGTAGTCATTTGTTCATATTTTAAATTTTAAAATTATAGCTTTTAAAATTGAAAAATTGAAAGGAGAGAAAGGAATGATTATACTTACATGTATTTTTCCTTTTAACCTATAATTTATGATGGATAATTATGCCTCATTATCAAATCACATGGATAATTTGAGCCAATGGTGAATTGAGAGTGATCAAGTTCCAATTTTTAATAATTTATAAATCCCTTGAGTAGGAAATATGTGTGCTTATAAGTCTCAGGAATGGAGGACAATACCCAATGTAGTACTCTAAAATGTGGAACCATGATGGGTTCGCTAGAAGTGATTCTAAGATCATTAAGTGTCACTAGAATTAAATGTAAACCACATATAATATAATATGGAACCACAAAATATGTTAATTAGAAGTAATTCTTAAGACTATTTAGTGTCATTAGACTCAAACATACATTACTCATAATAGATTTGAATCACACTATTATAGATGTATCTAGATTCTATTCGCATGATTGAAATAGAATGAATAATATGCATGACCTCATCATGACCACATTTCTCATAGATTTTAATTGAAGTAACAATAATTTTTCCTTTGAAACTATAAATATGAAAAATATGCATGAAAAATTATCATTCAATTTGAATTTTTTTACTTTAAACTTTTAAAATGTATGCACAAATAAGTATCATGTTTTTTTAACTTTGAAATTATAAATTTGAAAATGTGTGCATGAAAAAGTATAATGATTTTTTGAAATTTTAACTTTGAATATGTATATTTGATCATGAACAATTATCATTCCATATCAATCTGTGTTAATGATATAGAGGCCTATGACCTAAATTTTTAATTGTAATTATATGTGTAACATGTAACTTTTATCATGTAACTATTTTGCATATGCATTCAAGTGAGTGTGATTTTATGCTTTGGTTATTTTAAAAGTGTGTGTATATGCATATGATATTCCCCCAATATTTTTTTCTCATTTTTAAATATTTTTCATGTGTTTTATTTTTGAATTACTTTGAATATTTGAAAACTTGTACTCTGGTATATATTTTTTACCTTTGAAAATAATTTGAATCTTTAAAACATGTAATCTATTATATAATCCAATTTTTAATTGATTTGAATTTTTGAAAACCTATATTTTTTCATATATTATGGTATTTTAATTACTTTAAATCTTTGAAAATTTGTACTTTATCCCAAATCTGGTGTTTACCTATTCATGTAGGTTTGGATCTCTAAGACAAGTTGAATGTGATTCCCACATTTTGACATGACAGATGTAGCCTACAAGCCACTCATGTCAAAATAAAATTTAAATGTATCATGTGATAAATATATAATCATGTGGATGTTATTTCATCAGAGAAATGAAATTTTCATTTAATCATGTATGTAAGATATTGAAGATGAGGTATGCATGTGTCATGTCTATATATATTTAGTAACGAAACATGAAGTAAAGTAACCATTTATAAAGTATAATACATAGTAAAATTTAATGATATGTATCATGGAACAACTAATCAATATCAACAAGAACAATAAACAAAACACATAATGTCATAAAATAAGGCCAAGGGTCTCACACAAAGGACATTAAGAATGTTGCAAACAAGGGACATTTTAAAATATCACACAACACAAATGGCCAAAGAACACAATCAATGGACATGTTCATTTTTTTTCACAATAGAATATTTCACACAAATAGCCAAGGGACACAAATAATGGACATGGTTAAATGTTTTGAAAGAAAATATTATACATAAAGGGCCAAGGTCGATAATAAATGTATGTGTTACAATGTCACACATACCAAACACAAATCTAATATTTATTTTCAAGAAATTAGTTCACATAAGGTAAAATTTCCACACACAATAATCAGTCAATGTGTATCATATCATGTTTTAGCAAAGTAGCATATTAATTTATCATAATGTGTGATGTGAGTAATTAACAAGACACTTGTAAGATATGTAGATCTTTATGATATATATATATATATATATATATATATATATATATATATATATATATATATATATATATCACCAACATAAGGACTATTGGGTAGAAGGGAATCCAACATCTAAGAATCCATGTAGATATGTATGCCTTGCATCACTCTCATATCCCTCATGAAGTGCATCTATGTTTGAAAAATAATATGATATTTACCAAAATATATGATAAATAACATATGTAAATAAGTAAACTAGTAACTTTTGTTATGCTCAAGTTCTCATTTTATATTTTTGGGATATATGCAAGGGTAAGTAAAAGGATTTCAAAAAATATAATAGAATTAGGTATATGAACATGTCAAGGAATGTTTTTCAATATATTGGATGGTAATGTGGAAAACCTGAATGAAAACAATGTGCCCCCATTGTATATGTGTCACAATGGTTTATCTCAATATCATATGTGGAGATAAGAATTTGTGTACCCTAAATTGGAAAGAATCAATGTATGTTCATGTAGTATGTAAGAATATGTAATCATGTAAGCTCAAATTATGTGTGAAATTTTTATATGCAAAAATGTTCAAGTATCCTACCACTATTTTTTTTCATTATATGATGAATATCATGTACATTCAAATCAATATATACCATCAAATAGGAAGTGACTAGGAAGAAAAAACCAAGTTCTAGAAGAATAAAATAAGAAAAATGATGAGAAGCTATGTACATTGAAAATTATGGTATTTTAATAGATGAGTTGGTCTATAATATGTTCCCATGGGATTCCTACATAACAAATGTAAGCACCATATAAATTTTATGTTAAACCTGCAATTTGAATGGATGCCAATGTGTAGGTCCTTTGTTTTTAGGAGTATCATACCAGTATTTTTTCATAATAATAATTGGGATCATAATCATCTTCTTAGTTTTGTATTTGCATAATATTCCTTTGATCATTTTTTGTGTCTCTATATGTAAATCTAACTACACCATAATGTTTTATTGAATGTTCCAATGTTTTTTATCATGTGTTTCTACTATTATTATATTAATTATATTTAATATAATTATAGTTGAGGAAGTATTTTTTACCACTCTTTGTTTATGTATCATTTACTCTTGAGATTATATCCATTGCAATTTCATGCTCAAATGTGACAGAGTCATTATTTTTCCCCATTTCTCTCATCCTTGATTTTATCAATTTTACATTGCATTGATTCAAGGTAGGGTCAATTTGAAATGTAACATATCATGATTTCAACATAAGTTTTATGGGAAAATATATGGATCCAATGTATAATTAAGGCCCATTAACATCACCCAAATGTTATTTGTCGTACCCCAGATGTTGAAGAAATGGCATGCTACATATATATTAGCCTCACGAAAAGGGGAAATCTTGACCTCAGTATATTTATTTCCATCAATATGAAGAATAAGAATTAAAGGCTCTAGATATTATGAATGTTTTTTATCTACCTCTTTTGTAACCATATTAATTATATTTGGGGTGTCCTACTTTTGAATGCACTTAATAAGAAACACATTTTTAAAGATAACATCCTACTTAGTTTGAGTATTTTTTCAAATTATCCTTTTTTGATTTCTCATGTAGGAGTTTATTATTTTATATTTGGTCCCTTTTTATTTTTTCACTATATAACTTTTCTTGTTCATTGTGTTTTCTTTGTAAACTATCTTCTTTGACTTTTTTCTCTTACAAGTATTCTTTTTTGATTTGTTCTTTGAATAACTTATCAAGTTTATATTGTGTCATTTGTAATAATTATTTTTCAACATGATTATTTTTTCAAATTGTACTTGTTCCTAAGGAGATTATAAAATAATAGTAAAATTCTAAAACTTTAAAGTATGCACAATCTTATCTTCAAATGATGTGATCTTTTGACATAAAGCTTGATTTTGTTCTCTTTTTTTTTTTGTGAATTAATGATACAACAAGTACTATCAATTTTATTATGTTGATTAAATTAAAATATAATATTTCCTTTATCATTAGAATTTTGTGTCTCCATTATTTTTATTTATTTATCCCATTTTAATTTATACAAATCATCTTGATATGTGCCAATTCCCATAGTTGGGAATATAGTATGAGATAAGTATTATTCTATATTGATAGGATTAAAATTTAACTTATTAAATGTGTCATATATTAAGTTTTACATATCATTGTCATAATTATCATACCAATCTATAACTATGCAATTAGGATATTTAGAATTATCTAGAAGAGGGAGATCTAGAATTTTCTCCTCTTGTTGTAAAATAACTGGTAATTCTTTATTTGTATCTTATTGAATGCTTGTTATTGATGACATTTAAAGTTTTTTACTTGTCTCACCTACCCCATATATATGTATTTGATCAAGTGTGATGGTTTGTATAGATGGAATAATATAATGATCCTCAAGTTGTGATTAGGTCACTTTACAATATCTTGAAGGAATATCATCTATCAGAAGTGTATATTTATATCGTTCATGTATAAATTTGATAAATCTATGGAATTTACAAGGTATAGCTTCCATGGAATGAATAAAATATCTACTATAAAGTAAGTTTTAGTATAATTAATTGGACATGAGTTGAAAAAATATAGGTACAATCTTGGGACCTACTACTAAATCCAATGTGATCGCTCCAATTGTTTGAAAAGGAGTATTATCAAATCCCTTGATATTTTGTTCTAATTTTTTAATGATATTAATAATAATAACCAATTTTTTAAAGATAATAGATATGAAAATATTCACAGCTACACCATTTTCAACTAGCACACACTTCATTATCTTTCCATGTATATGTGATTCAATGAATAATGGAATATCTTACTCTATGATGTGTTTAATAAGTAAGTATTCATTATTAAAGGTGATGACCTTGTTGGTTTTAATTTTTATGATCAGAATTAAAGCAATTATAAAAAATATAACACAATGAATAATGAACACAACAAGATACCCTGGGAAAACCCTCTAACTTGAAAGGAAAAAACCCAACAACAATATACCTCTTATATATTGAATGATAAGAACAACAATCTACGTTACAATGGCCAAATCCAAAACCTATAGGAATGGTTTCACTTCTTGAAGCACAATGAATAAGATCACACTTGATAAATCTGAGTTTGCTCTTTAGAAGTTTATTTTGCCTTGTGAATTATACTTCTCCTTATGTTGAATAATGAGAAATCACTATATATATATATATATATATATATATATATATATATATATATATATATATATATATATATATATATATATATATATATATATACAAGTGAGAGGAAAGAGACACATCTCTTCAATCTCCATGTTAGCCTCCACTAAGCAAATTACGTCTTAAATAAGTTGGGTTGGAAGTGGGAGCCCAACGTTGCTCCTTCAACATCAACACTCCCTCTCAGCTAGGGAGGATACTTCTAGCTACATAAGATATATCACCTCATCGTGATGTCAACCACAATGGCTACAACAATGTATATTATGTACAAGTGTTCATCACTTTACATGACATCCACCATGGTTCTCCTAGACGGTGGAATCAAGGGATTTCACCTTGAACTTATCTCATAGAGAAGAACTTGTTATCAAGGGATTTCACCTTTAACTTCTCTCACAGAGAACTCATTATCAAGGGATTTCACCTGGAACTTCTCTCACAGAGAAGAACTCATTATCAAGGGATTTCACCTCAAACTTCTCTCACAGAGAATAACCCATTATCAAGGGATTTCACCTCAAACTTCTCTCATAGAGAAGAACTCATTATCAAGGGATTTCACCTCAAACTTCTCTCACAGAGAATAACTCGTTATCAAGGGATTTCACCTCAAACTTCTCTCATAGAGAAGAACTCATTGTCAAATATTTGGTAGCTTCTATAATAGATCTATTTTGCCTTTCTGCAACACCATTCTGTTGAGGATTGTAAGGGACACAAAACTCCCTCTTAATCCTTGATTCAATGCAAAAGTTATAGAATCCTTCAGAGGTGTACTCCCTTCCGTTGTCGAATCTCATAACTTTGATTCTTTTCTCAGATGAATTTTTTTTTCTTTTTTTTTTGTGCCTAAGCTTTAAACTCTTTAAACCTCTCAAGTAATTCTTTAGATTCCATGACACAAGCTTTGCAAGTACCTACATGCTCCTGGTAGAATTTTGGAAGACCCGTGACCATCTTCTCCATGATAGGTAGAGCCCAAAAAGTGTAGGTGAGCCAATCTTTGATGCCAAAGATCACACAAGCTTGAATAATTATGTATTAATCCCTGAAGTGGACAAGTGATTATCCTATAGAGGCTCTCATGTCTAACTCCAATTATAGGCATGGTGAGGTAGCTGGAGACTAAACAATATGCCACCTATGTTTATTTCACTTATTTCTATTCCATTCAGTTGATCCAATTTAATTGAAACAACTTCCTCTTCTTCCACACCCACCCAATAACACAATCAACTTGGAAAATAATTTTAGGGAATTATACCATGATAAACATCCTTTTCCTCCTCATCTAATCTTATTCATTAACCATTTTGAAACTACTGTCAAATATACCCTTTCCACCATCATTTGTAATAAACACACCCCTATGGGACTGTGAGTCTTTCTTGATGTAGATGCCCCATGCCACACATGAAAACTACTCACAGGGATAAAACATCATTTCAATGGAGTCTAATTCAAAAAAGGGGTGGAAATGGATTTCAGATGTGAGAGTTCCCAAATCCTAAGCCAGGATTTGGTTGGGTGAATAAAACACCTCTCAACAGGCTACTCGTGCTTATGACTGAGCAAGGTATTGTCTAAAAGAATGCAAAGGTAAATTTAATTTTGTAGACTCTCTGCCTAAAATTCCTCAGCCCCTTCACTATCCCCCATGAAAACTCAAGTTGTGTCTACCAGGGTTGTAGAAGAAGAATTCAGGCGGTCATCGCAAGACAAAATGGTAGTTTATTATTCCAATTCTGAGTCACTTCCCTCCTCCAAAAAAAATGGTAGTGCCTTTAGTGATTGAAGCTTATCCAGCCTCAACTCCTCCAAAGTGGGAAATGCTTCTTCCTTCCTAAATTTAGCTAGCAAATCTACCAAGTTTTAGTAGTTCTCAATCTCCAATAGTAAAGTGTTGTAGCCATCCATAACAAGGCAGTAACGTGAAGTGATATGTGTGACTTGGAATGGAAGAAACCTCAGTTTAGAATAACGCCTCAAGTTTAGGTAATGAAAATATTCCAACTTGTTCATGTTGACTGAAAGGCATTCTAAATCCTTACACTCGAACATGTTGAGTGGTGTCAGTCTGTGAAGGCGATTGATGGCTAGTGATGGTTGTAAGTTTAGTCTGTGAGACATTAAGATATTCCAATATTTGTAGGCACCCCAGAGTCACTAGTCACTAGCAGGGATTCAATCACCATCTTACTCAGGACAAGAATTTTAAGCAAAGTTAGGCACTTTAGAAAGCTAGGGATGATAGAAAGTCTATCACTATGGTGGAGGATGAGAGTGCATAGTCCATGAAATTTAAATTCTTCAGGAAGGTGACTAACGTGGTTCAACATTAGTGAGATCCATTGGTATTGGCATTCACCGATTTCCTTGGAAGTAAATTTTGCCAAGTTATCTCCTGCTCTGAATAAATTCCTTTCTTCTTCATCATCCTCCTCTTCTAGAATGTGAATAGCCAAATGGAAGAACATGGGATACATCTTTCACTTTCAGATGATTCCCAGAGATCTAGCTTCGACTCCCTCCACCACACATTGATCAATCATTATATTCAACAACTATTGGCCATTTGCATTGAGCTGAGAAGGACTTTCGGCTCAAATAAGCCTCTCTATAGTCCACATATCAATTAGATCTATTGTACTCACCACATGATTTTTAGGGAATGTTGTGAAGTAGAGAAATGTTAATCTGAGTCTCGGAGATAGGGACTCATAACTAGAGTGAAGATAGGAGAAAAAATCACTTTTTTGCATCAGTATGATTTCTAAAGAAATGACTATCAGCTTGCTTTGTTGGCTCTCCCAAAGCAAATTTCCATTGCCAGGGTTCTCTCTTTCTGGCCATGGTTGTGCCGTATGCCTTGAGAGATAAAGGCTATCCCTAGCATTTTTTTCTATCATGTTGGTAGCCTATAATACCTTTGGTGGAAGAGCCATTGTATCACTCCTGAAATCATGTCTCTTAAACAAATTCCAACTATCTATCTTGGATAATCCTTGGATGAGGATCAAAGGCATATCTACTTTTATTTTTCTTAGATTTGAATTATCATGAGGAATCACATCAATCTTGGATCCCTTTACATTTTTGGGTGGCACTCCAAGATTAAGCAAGAAGTGATCACTTTCATTGGGCCACACTCTATCCAACACCATCAGAAATATCTTTCCCTCCAAATGCCTAAAGATTACAACTTTACCCTTTACTTCTGTCCAAGGTTTGATGAAGGTCATGTGTATTTGCTTGGCAATGGTACTCTACAACCAAGAAAGCATTGGCTTACCACTAGAGAATGTTACCCATATCAAGTCATCATTCTCAAATTATTTCTAAACCTCCTCACTATTCCACACACTCTTCATTAACAGGGATTTCCCTGCACCCCCCATGCTGTGAATGCCTAGCATGTAGTGTTATTCATACTCAAGGAGTAATCTTTGGATGTCACTGATCTGATCATCCAGCCCAATAGGAAGCACAACTATTGGATCTAATACCATGTTAATTTTTATGATCAAAATTAAAGCAATCAGACAAAATGTAACACAATGAACAATGAACAAAACAAGATACCCTGGGAAAACCCTCCAACTTGAAGGGAAAAAACCTAGAAACAATATATCTCTTATATATTGAATGATAAGAACAACAATCTACTTTACAATGGCCAAGTCCAAAACCTATAAGAATGGCTTCACTTCTTGAAGCACAATGAATAAGATCACACTTGATAAATCTGAGTTTGCTCTTTAGAAGTCTATTCTACCTTGTGAATTATACTTCTCCTTATGTTGAATAATGAGAAATAACTCTATATATATACAAGTGAGAGGAAAGATATGCATCTCTTCAATCTCCATGTTGGCCTCCATTAAACAACTTATGTCTTAAATAAGTTGGGCTGGAAGTGGGAGCCCGACGCTGCTCCTTTAACATCAACAGTTGGTATCCTTGATTGTATTCATTATGGAAGAAAATGATTTTTTTAATGTATCAATAAGGAGAGTTGTATCATATGTAAAGCATCATATTAAACACTTTGTAAAATGTTAATATTTTTAATAGCTCCAAAATGTAAATTTTATCAAGGTTACTCTTTAGTTGATCAATGATATCATAACCCTTATACTGATTTGTTTTATTTGTGGGAGGTGGAGGGGGTTGAGGAGAAACATGTTGTACACTTTCATTTTGATGTTGTAGGTGAGGTACATGTCCTCATCTAGTGTTGAAAACATGTACATTGAAGTCTAATATAAGTCATGGGAAAATAATAGGAATAGGATGGTGAGTGAAATAACATTGAGGTCTAAGAGTGGGAGGAAAAAATTGAGTCGTAATTTCCCTTTGGTATTTGGTGGTGATAGGTATGAGCTTATATTGGATATTATAACAATGTATGTTGAGGAAGGCAAGGGATTGTACATTATTCATTTTATTCTTTTTTTATGATATTTAGATTTGATTAATACAAATATATAATGAATTCAACTAAGATTTTTAAAAGTAACATAGAATGTAATAATGAAATTTTAAATATGTATTCATTATTACCATGATTTGAATGTGAAACTTTGAAATTTTTAATAAGGATTAGGGGTTTAACTAGTCAAGGTGTGTTTGTTTTATAATCTCTCAAATATATTGATCTCAATATTAAAATAGTGAACTCAACCACAAAGACACTAACTATGGATGATTACACCATCTCATAGTTTCATTGTCTCATAATTATTATATTTTAAGATTAATTTCTTGAGGGTAACTACTTACCAGTGCACTATAAGAACAAAAGATCGAAGGCTTCTCGTGTCTAAAAAATAAAACTATATGTATTTTTTATATACCTTGAAATACTTGGAAACTAAAATTTATATATAGTTTTGTCTAATGGCTTGAGTATTGGAGTATAACCCTTCACACCATGATCAATTAGAATTGAAAATTATTTTTCCCAAAGCTATAACTCCTATTAGTTTTAAAACTGTTGGAGCACCGTTTCTAGGAAAGTAAGAAAGAAACATTAATTGAAATTTAATGATAGTTAAATATTTATGTGCAAGTAATACATGAATTATGAATCCCCAATGTCATAGATAATTTATCTTTAGTGTCTATAAATCATAAATTCATTTGAATCCCTAAAAAAAAAATTGAAAAGGAAAGAAATATTTAAAACAAATGTATAGGTTTATGTTATTTTTTATTTTAAAAAACAATATTTCAATGTTAATAGTTATAAAAATTGATATATATATAATAATTCAAAAGATGTACAATCATAAAATAATTTGATTTTTGAAATGAAAAATAATGAAAACTATTATTTCTATAAAACACTATTAAGAAATGTATTTAGCTCAAACTGGGATCTATGTTGATGGTTTAGATGTCTACACGTAGAAATAAGAAAAATATTTAAATGTGCATGCTTAGGATTAGGGAAAAAATCTAAAATTTCACCTAGATAGGTTCACCCTAGATATAATATAGTGTAGACCAATTGAGTCCATTTACCATAGACTTATCCTAGGTGATTGACTAGTGAGTGATAGAGAAAGATATAGAAAATAATACTTTAATAGTGACAAATAAAAAATTATCTCTAGATTGGACCACTATAGGAATATAAGAGTGTAAGCTACTTGAGTTGGTTCACCATGGACCTATCCCTATTGACTATGATATAAAGATGACTATTTAAATTCCTAAACCTGAGTCTCCTAAGTAAGCTAAAATATCATGATTCAAGTTGTCATACATTATTCATTGTTTCTTCATTTTTGTCTTTGAAAACCTTAAGGAAAATTGAAAACTTGGGAAATTATAGAAAAGAGAGGAGTGTAATTGGTTAAGCTGACATCAATCACCCCCTTGATGATTGACCATTGCATATGTATCCAATACTCCAAGGAAGGACATTAAGCCCACATAGTTATCCCATCAAGAGTGATTTTTCAATTGTGCTCCTTGACTATGTGTATGTAGATATAAATGTGGCTATGATACTTGGTAATGATAACACTTGGCTTGATTTGAGATGATTTATACTTGGATTATGGCTACTCCTTGTGAATAATCTTAAATTTGGGAATCATAGGGTAAATTTTCTCAATATGAAATAGTGTCCAGGCTATAAACCAAGTTATAACAAGTGGAAGTAATAGATGACCTTTGATATGTATCTATAGGTAAAACTTTTGATAATTTCCTTTAATTCGCTTTATGAAACATTTAAAGACTAAAAATATTTGTTTTAAGTTTGGAACTACCCATTATTTGGCATTGGATGTGGCCACTATAGGTGGAAAAGAGTGTAATGATGATATTTTCTTCCTAATGTAGACTTTTCTCAAAATATTAAGGGCACCTATCCTAAGCTAAATATAATCTGAGGGTGATATTAAGCAATTTATGCATTTGAATTTAAAGGTTTTGTATAGTAATGATGAAAACAAAAGGCAAATCCCACATATATAAAAATGGCTTAGAGGAATGGTGCATAAGATTCATATATTTGGGAATAAATCATGTCTTAAGATGTGTCAAAAAATAGAATTGTCAAGTAATTGTGACTAGATTTATGTATCTATAGGAATTGAGAAAAATGAGTCACTACAAGATTTTAAAAAAACAATAACAAAAATGGAAATGGAGAGAGATAACATTTGCTTCAATCCATAATAGGAATTGAATAACTCAATAATAAAACACAATATTGAAGAAGGTGTTTGGTGGATAGGAAGTCACTATAGAACTCATACTTGTATGAGTGGTCTCGATCCACTAGTTGATCACTTAAAAAAAATAACTAACACTATAGAAAATAATATATATTATTACAAAAAGAATGTTTTAAAAGGTGTTTAATGTGATAAAGAGTTCACTAAAATAAATTCATCAACTAAATGAAGTAGATGTGTCCCAAGGAATTATAAAGGAACACAACACCTAAAGAAGTGGGATCCACACACATCCCCCCATACTACTGATTGGGGGGAATGACACAAAAAAAAATTATGAGTGGATGAATCCAACTTGTCAAATACTAACAAGCTGACCCTATAGATTTAAAAAATAAACCCTTATAAAAAACATTATCAATATGTCAAAGAGGTATTGAAGATACAGATAAAATATCTCTTAATAAGATGGCCCTGGTGATGATGGTAGTGTCAAGTAAATGAACTAGAGAAATAAATATCTCATAATTAAACACACATACATGAGGGCATATTGGGATGAAAAAAACATTAATGGCTATGTAGGCTTAATGCAACTAAAAAAGATCCCATAAAAATTAAACTCACCAAATGATGTAAGGAAATATATAATGTTGTCAATTTTTAGAAGACCCAATCAATAACAAGAGAGTTTCTCCTAAGACAACCACCATAAAATATATCTCAATTAATAAAAGGTAAGAGGAGTAATGAGTGGACTATGAAGCTATATAGTAGAGGAGAGACACCTGTAGAGCTCTTGCTAATAATGTTTATGATTCCAACATAATTGATTTGATATCTATTCCATATGAAATGGATGGTGGAAGAATATGTCAAAAAATGATTGGGTTCCATGTGCATGTGGAATAATTTGAATGTGTGTCAAGTTGATCATGTCTAAAAATAATATTCTTAGACTTTTCATGCCTAACTGAAGGAACAACATAAATCATGTGTTTCTCAATATCCTCATAAATATAAGAATGAACAAAAAGTTTAGATATGTGATCAATTGAACCCAATTAATATTAAACACCTTCATGATAACCAATTTCATGGTGGGTATTCTAGTGAATAGGCTAGATAGGAGTAACTATGAATTGTGAATGTTTTCCAATACCTATGCCAAAATGACCCATAGAACAAAGTATGTAGAAACCAAAGGTATTGTATAATTATAAAAATAACCAATCACATGTGTAGGTGAATCTAAATTATAATGTGAAGGAGGTTTAATAAGAGTATCATCATATTAGTAGGTAACATTGGATCAAGTAGGTCACATTTTAAAAATGCATCAAGTGGATGTAGACTAGATTAAAAAACATGAAGTGAATCATATTATTAGATAGGCACAAAGTAATGTAATTCCTATGTATTAGTTTGATGTTTTAAATGTGAAATTGTGTTTTGTAATGTGTATATGATGGCATCTTTTCCAAAAATGAGGGAGAATAGAATGGACTTTTTCTTCTTGATTTTCCCATTCTCTTCTACATACTTAATCATATCTTCCTAAAGTGAACAAATTTCATAGAATAACATAACATTTTTTAAGTAGATTTTATTATTTTAATGAATTATAATTTAGATTTTATGTCATTAATTCATTACAATAAGGCAAAACAAGGTTTTGTAAAGAATTTGAAGCAAAACAAACACTTTACAAGATGACAACTAGCAAAAATACTTATAATGATGTAGTTTTGTAGAATTTTTTGACCTAAATAGCATAAAAATAGAGATGAAATATGCTCTTAAATAATCTATGGTAGACATCAAAATATGGAAAAAAATGATCCCCTAGCAAAAATAAGGGGCACTTTATGAATAGTGTTTACAAAACAATTTACAATCACAAAAGGGGAAAACTTGCTTAAATGTAAAAATTAGAGATAAAATAGAAAAATGAGATGGAAAATTTATGAAGATAATGAAAATTCATGTACTTAAAAATTCATCACCTCATTCCAAGTTCCATATCAAAATATATGGCCTTTGGAAGGTCTAAAAACTATGACTATGAAAAAAATTCTAGGACCTAAAAATTCTAAAATTTTATCTTCTTAAATGAGAAAAACAAATACACCCCTATCTATAACATGAAAAATAAGTTAATGTTATTATTTTTAAACAATTTTAGGATTTTATATGGGTAAACAAGGCCTCCATAAAGTTTCATGTGCAAATATCACATGTGAATAGTACAAACATGTAAAATCAGAAAGCAAAAGAGGTGTCAAGATGGTCTCCAACTGATCAAACCTATGACCTCTTTTGAGTCAATTATTTACCAATATTTATTTTTACATTACACCATATAATTTATTTAATTATATTTATTCAAACAATTATATTTTAATTTATAATATCAATTAAAAAATTGAAAAAAATAATAAAACACTTTTCCAAAAATAAAGGGTTGCATCGATGGAGGAGTGCATACAAATCAAGTGAAGTGGAAAAAATGAGAATTAAGGGACATGTGGGTAATTTCAATGCACATGTTGGTATTATACTCAAGGTGGTATCTAATATTAATTCAAGGCCACTAGAGTGCCAATTCTAATTGTGGGGGATCCATGGTCAAAATTGGGGGTAGTGATGGTAGGTAAGGTAAGATGATGTAGTAAGGTAGAAAATGATGTTGATGAAATTTTGGGGATTGTTAAATGGGGAAAATATGATAATATGGAACATGTAGGTTGTCTTAAAATACCTAAAAAAAACTCTCATACATTGTAGTACCCATGCAACATAAGATGTACTTCCAAATATTTTTTAAAAACAATTCATTATACCTATGCATACAGTCATACAGCTAATGTTGCACAATATAGAAACTTGAAAAAATTAATACTTTCCATAAATGTTTATTTTTTATTAATTAAAATTTCCCATATGGGGTTTGGGGCATTATGGACTAATCGATGAGTTTGGTTTATCCTAAAAAAATCTATAGCAGTGTGCTCCATATTTTTTCAAAATACCTTTTTCTAAAAGACCTTTAAAATATGGTAGATTAACAATGAGGAAGATACTAAAAGCACTAATAAATGGTTGTAATATCCCACTTTGATACCAAATTATATAATTAATACCCACACACAAGGTCATTCCACATATTATTACCATATTACTGAAACTAAACCATAATGCACAATAATATTAAACACCAAGTGTGTGTGTGTGTGTGTGTGTGTGTGTGTGTGTGTGTGTGTGTGTGTGTGTGTGTGTGTGTGTGTGTGTGTGTGTGTGTGTGTGTGTGTGTGTGTGTGTGTGTGTGTGTCTATGTGCACCTATTATAAAGAAGCCAATATAATTATATACCACCAACACATGCATGGACATTGGGTAGAAGGGAATATAGCATCTAAAAATCCATGTAGATATATATGTCTTGCACAACACTCATATACCTTATGAAATACATCTATGATTCAAAATAAATATGTTATCTACCAAAACATGTGATAAATAACATATGAAAAGAAGTAAACTAGTAAATTTTGTTAAGCTCAAGTCTCGATTTTTTAGCATTTAAAAATATTTTAAATGTTTTTGTTTTTTTAGGAAATATGCAAGGGTAAGTAATAGTGTTTAACATTGTCATTGATTAAGGGATAAATTGTTGTGCATTATCTTTGAGTGTTGAGCTTTGATATTTGATGTTTTCATTGATGTCAAATATACTAATGAAGATGCATGGTCCTTTAATTAATTTCAATATAATGTAGTTTGTCAAAGGTTCTTATGCAAATTATTTTTCAAGTAAACCTTGTAGTATGTATGTGAAGTAGTTGATGTTTCCAACATAATGAGTTTTGTAGCGGTGATGAAACAATACTGATTATAGAATGTTTTGATCATTGAAAAGAATCATGAGTAAGAAAAATTCTATATAAAAAATGTAAAACATATTTTAATGCTTTGTTTATACCTAGTGAGATAGTATTTCTAGATGGCAAGATGAAATGTATGAGCTCTGAAGAAGAAACAATGTGCTATGAAGTTCTATGTAATCAACACCAAAGATGTTCTAAATTAGCTACAAAGATGAAAATTCTTTGAACTAAATTATCTAAAAAATACCTAACAATATTAAATAATAAGTGAGATAGTCTAAGGTTGTATCTAACATATTGAATACCTTGTAGATGAGTAGAAGGTCATCTCTGAAGATCTGTGTGTTCTAAAGTTTTGTGTATGTAGCTTTGAAGATTCTATAATTGAGTTATAAAGATATTTAAGTAGCTCTAAAGAATTTCTATTGAATATATAAAGAAGATTAAGTGTATGATGTTGATTAATCATACAAAAAATGCATCGGAACACAAGATTATTCTAAGATGGACTCTATAGAGTGGCCTCAAGGTTAGATTCAAGGCTTAATAAGACTTGTAGGTCAAGGCTTAGAAATCAAAAATAAATATGGTGGCTAGATGAGGTAACAGGATCAACTTACATTACATGGGTGAGTAGATAAACATTGACTGAGGTGAGTCGAGTTGTTTCAAGTATGTGCATGAAGTTTTAGGATATGGTTTGCAAGAAAGAGGCTTGAGAAGTATTTCAAAGTTTTATGAGTGTAAAGAATGAAGAAATGTCTACCCAAAAATTTATTCTCAGTATTCATTAGCATGTGTAGTAGCTGCATGATATATTAATTTATTCATGGTAGATTACAAGGGGTCTAGCTCAAATTTATAAGTGTTAGTTTCTAGAAAAAGGAGCTAAGTTTTATGAATGATCATTAAGATTGGAAGTTAGTCTAAACCCTTGTAAAACCTTGACTATGACCAAATGTTGAAGATATTGTTTAGAAAAGATCATAAGGATTTGATATTATTAGACAAGTGATTGGAGGTTTAATTAAATTCTCCCAATCATCTTCATGTGTGATTGTTGTCTCAGGTGATTGGTAAGACCATACAAAAAAGTGTTTATCTTTTAGATATTTGCTATAACAGATAGCATTGATCGAGTGAAAATTGATAAGTGGATGAAGATAAAAGTGTAATAATTTTAGTTTATGTTCATAAATGTTTTTTTATAGGATCCAAATCTTAGATGAGTGAAGTTGATGATTAAAGTTGGCCAGTCACTTAATAGACTTAGTAGTGTAAATAGTAAAGAAATCAAATAGAAGTGAGAAGATGTTTCATGATGATTTTTCATGAAAGAGTGATGCATTAAAATAAATGATGATGTTATTTGGGTTTTAAATGATCTTTCCATGATTTTTAGAAGCTTGGAATTTAGTGTAAGTGGTTGAAACATTGAAGCCAAAATGGCTTATTTGGCTAAGTAGAGTCTATAGGTCTATAAGACTAATAGTTCTCATTAGATATCATGATATAATTGATTGAGGATGATCTAAGGATGTTTTAATATTTTTTACATGCATTTAAATCCATTGAATATATTTAATCATGTTTTCTTGACTATGTTTTGGAGTTAGTTGGCAGGTCTTAGTGAACATCTTGTAGAAGTGTGTTTAAGCATGTTTACCGTGATTCGAAGCATCAAATGAAGTTGGTGATGACCCTAATGTCATGATGTTTTTGAATATGTATTTTTTTTATGATAATTTTTAAAAAATTAGTATTTACCTCAGTTATTCAAGATATATTTTATGTATATGTGCAAGCCTTTTATGAGCAATGATTAGATTAAGGGTTCAAGTGGTAATTGGACCTAAAAGGCATTGAAGACCTATAGTGAAGTTGGATAAGGGATATTAGAGTTTTTTATGTTATGTTTATACTATGTGATATGTTTTTATAATCTTCAATAAATATCAAAGAGTAACATGTTGTTAAGAAGGCCTTTTACATCTCCATAAGTTTAAAACAGGAGTAAGGGCTAATTAATGCTTGACCAAACTTTTGTAGTGATTGATTCATGACTAAGGAATGTTATTATAATATTATTTAACCTATTCATGTCCAACTAAGTTATTTGAATGTATATCTGACATAAAATAATATAATCAAGTGACTTATATAAAATCAAGGCAATTAGGCCTATTTTGGGTGTGTTTAGAGGTGAAGAAAGTGTATATGCTTAGAGCGAAAGAGTAAAGTAGAACATGTGAATGATATAGATAATTTGAAAGAATAAGGAAGTCATGAATACTAATAGATATATCATGAATATCTAAAAAAAATTATACAATAGAGGATAAAGGTTAGATGACCTAAACAAGCCATGAAGTGGGATAGATAAGTGAAGAGGGTTGAAGATCAGTTTGAGAGAGTTGAAGAGAGTGAAGAAAAAAAAGAGTAGATAATAATATATTATATAAAAAAATAAGGATTTCTAAAGGTGATCAAACATTCAAGTGGTTGAGTTGGTGCTAAGTCATCTAGGGGGTTGGATCATCCTTGCAAGTTAGAACTTGCTAAAGCTAAGTGGGTGCTTGGTAAATTAGGGGTTGGTGCTCCTTGTTGAGTTCGTGCTTAGCTAAAAAACTATAAAGTTGGTGCTTGATATATTAGGGTTAGTTATCTAAGTTGATTGGGTGCTCAACTGAATATTGATGTTTATCTTATAAGATTGTAGTCCATTTGCTTCATCAGTGGGTTTTCTACTCCAAGAGGGTTTCCCATGCATATGTTTTATTAATTTGATTCATGATCTTATGTTTTGCTATTTATGATTGATGAGATGTAAATGCATGTTAATATGATTCATACATAGTTAAGTAGAATTAAATGAAATTTTTTGATGACTGATTCACCCCTCCCCCTCAGTCATATTGTTTCCAACACATAGGATCTCAAGAAATAGAAGAAAATGAGGTATATGAACATGTGTCAAGGCATGTTTTAAAATATATTTTACGTTAATGTGGAAAATGTGAATGTATAAAATGTGTCCCCATTGTATATGTGTGTCACAATGGTATATATCAATATCATATGTTGAGATAAGAATTTGTGTGCCCCAAATTTTTAAGAATTAACGTATGCTCATGTAGTATGTAAGAAAATGTAATCTTGTAAGATCAAAGTATGTGGGAAAATTTTATATGCAATAATTTTCAAGTATCCTACCAATAAAGTTGTTTAATTTAGAATGAATGTCATGGATGTTCAAATTGAGATAGACCATCAAATAAGCAAAGACTAGGTGGAAGAAAACCAAGGTCTAGAAGAATAGAAAAATAAAAAGGATGAGAAGCTATGTAGATTGAAAATGATTGTAGCTTAACAAATGACTTTTTCCACATGATTTTCCTATGGGTTTCCTACATAAAAAATGTAATCACCTTATACATTTTGTGTTAAAACTCTAATTTGGATGGGATGGCACTATGTAGGTCTTATGTTTTTAGGAGTATCATAACAGTATTTTCCATAATCATAATTGGAATCATAATAATATTCTTAGTTTAAATATTTTTATAATATCACTTTGATCATTTTTTGTGTATGTATATGTAAATCCAACTATGCCATAGTGTGTTATCGAATGTTCTAATGTATTTTATGTTTATAAATGTGTTGTATCATGTTTTTATACCATGATTATTTTAGTTGTATTTAGTATAATAACAATTGAATAAGTATTTTATTTTTACTGTTATTGGTTAATGTACTCATATTCTCTTGAGATTATAAAAATTGGAACTTAATTATTAAATGGGATAGAGTCATTATGTTTTCCTATTTTTTACCCCATTTATCTCATCCATGTTTTTTTCAATTTGGAATTGGATTGATTCAAGGTATGTTCAATGTGAAATGTAACATAAGATGCTTTTAACCTAAGTGTTATTGGAAAACTAATGGATCCAATGTAAAATTAAGCCTTGGTAACACCATCCAAATTTTGTTTATCATACCCTAGATGTTGAAGAAGTGGCATGCTACATATATTATCCTCTTGAAAAGAGGTAATCTTGACCTTAGTATATTTATTTCCATTAATGTGAATACTAAGAATAAAAGGCTCTAGATGTGATGAATGTTTTTTAACTACCTCTTTGGGAACCATAATAGCTATATGTGGGGTGTCCTAGTTTTGAATGGCCTATTTAAGAAACCCATTTTTTAAGATACCATCATTTTTAGTTTGAGTTTATTTTTTTCAAATTATCATTTTGTGATTGTTTATTTAATAACTTATTTTTTTCTATTTGTTCCATTTTAGTTTTTCATTATGTAAGATTTCATATTCATCATGTTTTCTTTGTAAATTTTCTTGTTTAGCTTTTTCCACTTAAAATTATTCATTTTTGATATGTTATTTTAATAAATTTTCATGTTCACATTGTGTCTTTTGTAACTATATTTTTTTCAATGTTCTTATTTTATTCAACTTGTACTTGTTCTTGATGAGATGCAAAATTAATTGTAAAATTTTGAAGCTTGAAAATATGTGCAATCTTGTCTTCATGTGATGTAACCCTTATACATAAAGCTTGAATTTGTTCTTGTTGTTATGAATTAATGTTGCAACAAGTATTATCAATTTTATTATGTTATTAATTGTGTGTCCTATATAGACCTTACCTTGGTCTTATGACATCTGTTATGCTTCTATCAAACATCATATCAATCCTTGTCCATACCTCCACTCTTGAATTTTGATTAACTAATTCCATTAGATGAATTTAGGTTAATATTAATACTTGTATGGACTCTAGGTGATTTCTAGGATTCATGGTCATGATTATGCATTGGGATTTGATGTTTCACCTTGAAGGTCCTTTATCTTCTCAATAGATCATGGACTTACTTGAAGCTTGATTGAGCTCAAAGTATCTTCAAACACCCTTCAATATCTTTCTTTTTACCACTTTTTCCTACTCATCAAGTACACAATACTTGTATGGACCTGTAGGTGACTAGTTAAGTCTGTAAACTCAATCCACTATCCTTCATGAGACTATATAATCACCTAGGTGATCTTTGGTAATCTATGGTCTGTGTCATCTTCCATGGGATTAGGTCTCCATGTCTTAGGCTATTTATTAATATTTTAAGACAATGAACCTATGTTTACAATGATGACATACCTCAAAATCATTCCTCTCCATTAATTTTTGAAGTGGAGAAATAGGTGCAAGAACAAACCCCTCTCGAATGAATAGGCCATAGTGACCTGCTATCACTCTTAGTGATTGTTCATAAATAATAGACTATAATTATGAAAAAAATATGAGACTAATTTAAATATTACTATGGAACCTAACAATGGCCAAAAATTTAACACCTAACTCTCTCTCTCTCTCTTATGTCCATACTAAGCACTTTAAAATTGCCCTTCTAGAGCTACTAAGGAGGTCAATATGAGAGATAAATTATTTTTATTCTTTTTAAGACCTAAAACCTATTTAAAATCAAAATTTTGACCTTTTAATGGAAAAATAAGGTCTTTAATAGTCTTGAGTCTCAATTTCACCTTGATAATTATATGGATGGCCTCAAAATAATCCTTTTTGTCACTAAAAAAACCAAAATCTCTTGAGAGGTCTAATAAAATTGATGTGAAATGTATCCAATGGATATTTTCATGATTTAATAAGTACATAATGCCATGAAAATCAAAGTTTCAATTGGTATAGGTGACAATTTGACCTATGAGGTCATAATTGTCAACATTTTGGTGTCTCTGTTGGGAAGCATTCCTACTATGCTTGAGAACCAAACCATGGACATATATTTTAGACTCATGAACACTCTTACATTATAAAAAAATTATTATTAGACCTGTTATATGACTATAATGCCTAACTTGAAATAAGACCACTGCATCTCCTTTAAAACAAGGAAAGAAAACACACAACAAAGGAAACTAACTAACAAAATAAATGTGCTAACAAAACACTTATTGAAACAAAACACAAGAAAAATAATGTTATTGATATCACTTGGTGTTGGAATAATTGTCATTGATGTCAAAGGAATTGTAATAGATATGAATAGAAATGTCAAATAGAATTGTTGATGGAAGTGAATGGAATTGTAGCTAGAAGTGAATAAAAATATCAAATAGAAATGAATGAAAATGTTGATGGAAATGTTAAAGATAAATGTCAATGATCACATATCTTGGTGAAGAGGTTCCTCTTGGATGGGACACATCCTTTAAAGGCTATTTAAGGGAGAAGAGATGTGGAAGTATTACAAGCATTTGATTTGATTGAAGATCATATAAATGTGAGAAACAAGGAAGAGAAGAGGAGAGAAGAAACTGAAATAGAATATCTCTTAAGAAAAGAAGTGTGAAGGTAAAATTTATTCTAATGAAGAATATAATTTGATAATTATGAAATAGATGAGAGCATAAATTATATAATAAAATCAGTGAGAGAAAAAGGTTAAAAGAAGCAAAGCCATCATTTAATTGAAGAAGCAATCACATATGGTGGAATCGATTTGGATTGGGGTCAGTGCCTCATAGTCTAGGGATTGGTGCTCTTATGGGTCAGTACTCATGAATTAAATAGGTTGGTGATTGACAAAGGGGATTATTATCTTTTGTGGTTGGGTGCTCACAAATTGATTGGGTTGGTGCTTGGTTTTGGGATTGATGTATCTAGTAGGTTGGTGCCTATAAACATTTTAAAAGATATATATATATATATATATATATATATATATATATATATAAGTAATATTTTTTCTCAAAAGGGTTTCCACATAAATCTTGTGTCCTCTTATGCTATTAATTGCTAGATCTTGAATGTTTATGGTTGTTGTGGTTGATTAATTTTTAAAAGATTATGTTATACCGATTCACCCCCCTCTCAATATAATCCTATGCTTAATAATTGGTATCATAGTAGTTCCTTTAGAATCAGTCTAATCATTGGAAGGTAGATCTCAAGAGCATGCATGGCTAGTTAGCAAGTCAGGATAGTTTCTCCATAAATAAAGCATTGATATTTGATGTAATGAATTATGCTCTCTAGATTATAAGGATGAGAACATATTTTATGTATCTAGGGTTTGATATTTGGTTATTAGTAGTGATGGGGTACATAGTACCAATAAATCAGCCAATGGATCAGGCTAGAAAGAAGGCATGTGAGAATAATGTGAAAGTTGGAATGCCATTTTGTGTGGCTTGTCATAATTAGAGTTCATAAAAGTAATGCATTATGTGTCAATACAATATATATGGGACAAACTTAAGAATATCTATGAAGGTGATGACAAGGTCAAGAAGGCAAAGCTTCAAATGCATAGAAGGTAGTTTGAAAGTCTTAAGATGAAAGATGAATAAAATTTTGCATCATATCTTATTCATGTGGATGAGATAGTCAACACCATAAAAGGGATATGTGAGAAAATGGAAAAATCAATGATAGTATAAAAATTAATAAGGTCACTTCCTATGAAGTATGATGTAAAAGTCTTGACTATTGAAGAAATGAAGGACTTAGGCACATTGAAGATGGATGAATTACATGGAATTATCAAAACATACAAAATGAGGATGGAATAAGAAAAGACAATAGAGAATCAAGAAACATTAAAATTATCAAATAAAGTGAAAAAAGAAAAACATGAATCAAGCTATAGAACTAGTGAAGTGTTAGATAAAGAAGAAGCTCTATTTATGAGAAATCTCAAAAAGGGATCTGGGAGATATAAAGGTAAGTTACCTTTTAAGTGTTTCAATAGTGAAAAATAGGACACTTTGAAAATAAATGTCTGCATTCAAATGAAGATAGTAGTAATGACAAAGAGGAACATGGTGAGAAAGAAAGTATCACAAGAGCAAGAAAAACTACAAATTAGAGAAATATGAGAAAAAGAAGAGATATGATAAAGAAAATAAAAACCTTTATTCAAAAAGGGCTAGTAGCTCAAGTGAGGAGATTGAAGGAGGTGTTATAGATAGTGACAAAGGTGAAGTTTTGTTCATGGGTATAGAATATTGGGATGGTGATGACTAGATAACTAGAGGACAATTGTGGAGTGATTCAAAAGCTAGAGAAGCAAAAGTAGATATTGAAAGAGAAATATTAAGTGCCTTGAATGAAAAAAAATTCTCAAGAAAGAGAATAAGAAACAAAAGTGATAAATTCGAAAATATGAAGCTGATCAAGATAGCAAAGAAGAGTTATCAAACATTTGAGAGGAGTCAAAAATGGTCATCATGAGTCTAAATGCTCAAGTCAAAGAGGCAAAAAAAATAAAGGAAGGGAATAAAATTGAAATGAAGGTAAAGAAGGAATATTTTGAGAACCTAGAGGCTAAGATTATTGCCTTGAGAAAGGATTTAGAAAAGGCAAATGCTAAATTGACAAGCAACTTGAGATTTGAGAAGAGCACTGAGGTTCTAGATGAGATTTTAAATTATTAGAGGTCATTATTTGATAAGTCAGGTTTTGGCTATGGAGATGAACAAAAGGTTACCAAGGAGGATGTTAAAATTGATAAACCTATGAATATATAAGAGAAGACTTCCCCAAATAATGAAGTTATGAAAGTAGAAGACAAATGAAAGAACCATTGGCATGATAGAAGATCATTCTTGCTAAAATAGTCTGACAAGTACCAAGGATCATTTTATGGCTATTGCTTTAATTAAAACATTTTTTGTCATAGAGCAGAGTGTAAGAGACATGTGAGGAAAGGATATGCATGAAGATATGGTAGGGAGGCCATGATGGAGTAAAAATTATAAGAAGAAAGGGTAGTGAAGACCATGTTGAAGCAAGAGAGATATGATGTGCATAGTGAAAATATATTACGAAGAGGAACAATAAAAGAAGATATTACAATAAGTGTTATAAAATAAATTAAAGATTGTAATGAAGACAATAGAAGAAGATAATATATGTTTCATCTAGTGACTATGAGAGGAAGCATCAACTCAGGGGGAGTAGGGTGTACAACCCTTTGTCATTAATGTCAAAGGGGGAGAATTGAAGATAGGGGTAATTCATATACTAATTCATGGGGATTACCATCAATGACAAAGGGGGAGATTTTTGGAATAATTATCATTAATGTTAAAGGAATTGTAATGGATATGAGAAGAAATGTTAAATGGAATTGTTGCCATAAGTGAACAGTTTTATTGTTGGAAGTGAACAGAATTATTTTTGAAATTGAATTGAATTATTTCTAAAAGTGAATAGAAGTGTCGAATGGAAGTGAACTAAAATTTTGATGAAAATGTTTACATAAATATTAATGGAAATGTAGATAAAAATATCAATGGTGACATATCTTGGTGAAGGCGTACCTCTTGGATGGGACACATCCTTTAAAGGCTATATAAGGGAGAAGATATGTGGAATTATTACAAGCATTCAATTTGATTTAAGAATATAGAAGTGTGAGAAAGAAGGAAGAGAAGAGAAGAGTAGAAAATAAAATACAGTATTTCTTAAGAAAATAAGTGTGAAGGGAAGATTTATTCTAATAAAGAATATCATTTGATAATTATGAAAGAGATGAGAGCATAAATTATATAATAAAATCACTGAGATAAAAAGGCTAAGAGAAGCAAATCCATCATTCGATTGAAGAAGTAATCATAGATGATGGAATCGATTTGGCTTAGGGTTAGTTCCTCATAGTCTAGGGGTTGGTGCTCTTGTGGGTTGGTGCTCATGAATTGACCAAGTTGGTGCTTGGCAAAGGGGATCAGTTCCTCTAGTGGGTGGGTGCTCAAAACTTAACCAAGTTGGTTCTTGGTTTGGGGATTAGTGTCTCTAGTAGATTGGTGCCTACAAACATTATAAAATAGTTATATATATAAATGTAATATTTTGTCATATTTTTTTCCCAAAAGGGTTTACACATAAACCATGTGTTCTCTTATATTATTAGTTATTATATCTTGAATGTCTATGGTTGCAGTTTATTAAATTTGAAAATATTAAAAGATTATCTTATACTGATTCACCCCCCTCTCAGTATAAGCCTATGCTTAACACTTGGAGGAAAGATAAACTAACTACCACTAACCTTTAAATAATCCTCCTTCAAGATCAATAGGAAAGATTTTTGGATAAATTAATTCACATAATGAACAAGGATATGATATAATATGCTTCTTTTAATTTTTCTTGATGGAGCTCAAATTCTTTATGGTTAGAAATCCTCTTGAAAAAATTTCAAATGAATCATCAACATCAAATAAGTCACCAATGAAGATGTATTCATCTTGTACTTTAGGATATTTTTCATAATACTTATCAATTACAACCTCATTTAAGTGATACCTCATTTATACATTGTCCTTGTGTCTTTATGGCATCTTAAATGACCTCATTCTTATTTTCACCTATTTTGAGTTCATCAAGATCATCAAAAAGCTTTGAATAATCAATCCAATATGCATCATGGTCTTTAATAGGTGTTTCTTGATCAACCTTCTCACAAGCATGCTTCTAATGGGTAATATATCCTTACAAAGGTCTTCAATCTCTTTATAGAGACTCAAAGTACATCTACCAATCATCCTTTTGTTCTTTAATCTGATCAACCTAAATGAGATCAAATTGAATGGCATTTTGATACTTCTCAAGTGGAGCAATAGGGTTATTAATAATGTAAAATGTGAAGTAATGTTGTGATTCAAAAACAACCTACTCAAAGTTAAACTCTTGCTCAATAGGATATGTCTCAAATTCATTTATAACTTCATCTTGTACCATCTCATGGAGATCTTTAACATCAAGACCCAATTTCTCTTACACACTTGAGGTACCATGAGGGATATTTAGATGAATTTAAACTATATAAATCTCTTCAAACTCATTAATATGTTATAAATATATCTC
>JARHVA010010297.1:27500-190787 GCA_037957365.1 Torreya grandis | reverse complement strand
CTCACTTGTTATTATGTTCTAAGATAGATTCTTATAATAAAAATATAATTTAATTAACTTCTTTTACCATTAAAGGATAATAACTATCTTGTTAAAAGTATTCAATGGTCTATTCCAAACATGGAACATTTGATCCTAAATCACTACATGATTTATTTAGGAATATCCATATCAATTTTAAACATTTCCATGACGTATATTATAGCCAAATTACCTTCAACATATGCTTAATATTTAATTAATCTTATTGAAGTTTAATTTCAATGAATTAATTAACCTATTAGGATCTGCCCATACAATCCACTACACTTAACAATGTTTAGTAACTTAAAATTGAAATGATTATAATCTAGAAAATTTTATTTAAAAGATGTGTAAATTTTTAATTGACCTGGTAATTATCCCATCTTAATCATTATCAACTTTTTATAAATATGATACAACTTTCACATAAGTATTATGATGAATATAATCCATTCTATACACCAATTATACTACAAGGATTTCATCATACTAAACCATATAGTTATAGTATAGGGTCTTATTATCAACCAAATTTGCACCTTTATAAGGTAGTTCAAGCGTAAAAAATTTGGAATAACATGGAAAAACCTCAAGGTTGTGGGTGACCTATTGGAGATGTGAATCTCTAGGTTAAAGGGCTAGCTCCCCTTTATGAATCACTTAGGCTCACAACCTACTCTACCAACTTGTTAATAAAAGAGAGAGAAACCTAATATAATAGAGGTGATTCACCAAATATGTTAGACCAATACCAAAAAATGTAAATTCACTTCAAACATGAGACTAACCTACAAAAAATACTTCTCCAAATTTTCCTTTCTAAATCAATACTTCTCATGAAGGTTGTGAATAATGCTTGAGATAGGAGGACTAGTCAAGAGGTCATGACATGACACTACTGAAATTGAAACTCACTAAACCCTTAAACCTCACTTAGACACTTAAAAATACTTGAATTTTTTTTTCCAAACTAAACATGAATGCAAAAAAGGACAAACATGCTAAGGAAGAAAGACTATCACTTAGCAAGATAAACTAGTTAAGCATACACATTGAAACTAGTCAATAGAGGAGGTTAAAATATAAGTTTCTCATTAATAAAAGGATTGAAAATGGGTATGGATTCTCCATACCTAAGTGGAGGATAACAACTCATCCTATCTAAGTTAAATTTATAGAGAAATGTGAAAGAAGAGAAAAGGTCATAGGAGAGAGGAAGACAAGTGTCTCCTGAGAGAGTTACAAAAATAAATATTTATGAAACTACCCAATTAGGTATTAGAGTAAAATATCTTGTATATTGATGATTTTAATTTACTCCAAATGGCATGAAAGTTTCAAACCTTACTTGACACCTTGCCTTGCTCTTTAAAATTGCCCTTTGACTTAGCTTGTGAGAGGACAAATGGAATTTTTCAACATTAGATCATGATGAGTTACATTCAAAATATACTCTTGACACCTTTCATTAGTTTTAAAATCTCTCCACTTGACATCTCATTGTAAATCATCATTCATATCCTTAGGTGTCTTGAAACCCCTTCATCTCACTAGGCCAAATCTTGTTGCTTATAAGTGTCAAAACTTGAGTTCATATTCTCCAATGAATTATATATCCATATAAGGAATCTAAATATCGTATAATACTTAAAACAACTCATTTGAAGCCGTAAAACTCTCATTAAGACTCCATTTTGCATCAAAACCTCTCATTTGGCCTTATTCTTTGTATCCTTAAAATCATGTAAACCTCCTTGTGTATGATAGTTTATGGATTTTAATGACAAACTAATGGATTATTAGATTACCTAGTATGAATTTATAGCTCCATGTCAATTTTCATGTCTTGAATCTTAGTGGAAGTGTCCTTTTTAGCCCATTATCTCTCCTGAATTGGGCCTCTTTTCCTAAAAACTAAGATTTGGATCTATAGGATTCACATACATGTGAAACCTCAAATAAACATGTAATTAAATTTAAGGACCTCTTAAGTTTATCCTATGTCAAAATTGAGATCCTTACACCTTGTACAAACCTCACAAGTAACTTGAAACAATCTTCTTTGGTGCTTTTCCATACACCTATAGCTTTCACATGCCAACCAATTACATGTGATGGTACTCAAGGGAGTTATGAAGGTAATTATGTCATTTTTAAGATTATTAAATTCATCTTAGGTTTTTATAAACATCATCTCCTCAATTGGGTCATTCTTGGTCTCTTGGGGAGCATGAAACCACTTTCAATCCTTAAGGATTGTTCATAGATCATAGGGATATAATTTTCCTCCTAATTCCATAAGTTTTAAATACACACAGGTAGATAAATCTCCCTAGGATCCTAATGCCCCATTAATTCTCTCCATTATATACTAATCAACAGAAGGTGACCTCTCAGGCTAGTAGACTACATTATATGATGTCAAGAAGAGTTGTGGTTCTAAAAATGGTATTTTGATGTTTGGTTTTGATTTAAATTGACACATATAGGTATTTAAAACTTATTTTGACCTTTTAAATTGGTCATATTCATAATTTTCCTCCATTAAGTCTCCTACAACTTCATTTTCCCATACCTAGGGTTCTCAAGTAAATTGTTGTTAGTGACCCTAAGTGACTGTGTTAACCTATTTCCTCTCTAAAGAAGGGTCAAAGTATTTATGTAATGATTTTATAAGGTATATATCACCTCCTAAGGTTATTCAAATTTCTCAACTCTAACTAAATACCCTTCTCATGACTGTCCTTGTAGGTCTGCCTATGAGGTGTTAGTCTTACCAAACCTAGATAGGGTTTTCAACATCTCCACTTTATTTTTGGGTCTGAGGATCTCATAGGATCATATTATCACCATTAAACCATTCTCAAATGGTTTAACTTCCATTAGACCTTTCATATACCTTTATCTCTCTCAAAACAAGCAACTATCTTCAATGAGGGCAGTCAGACCTATATACCTCTATTTAACTATAGAGCTCTATTTAGTCATCTTATCTTTGAACACTATTTATGGATCATGAACCTAAATTAGTTTATTGTGCCTATTTTATCATCTCATTTTAGCTTAAATTATTCCTTTGTGTACTCTTTCTCCTTGTGATACTTGAAAATAGCCTTCTTCTTGAGAAAACCTACAGATGACCATTAAGGTGGCCTGACTGCATTTGAGGATGTTAAGACTTGTCTACAAGTCATTGTAAATTTTAATAACCTCTTAATGACTTTAATATACTATTTTATAGTTTATAACACTCTAAAATTTCATAAAATTCTTCACTTTCACAAGAACACAGTTGTTCCTTGCATGTTTTCAAAGTGTTGATAGAGGTGGCTTATTAGGAAAGAGTTTGAACATGAAGTTTGAGAATTTGATATTTTAAAATATATCATGGAACCTTAAAGGTAATAAAACTTAATTTAATGTTATCTTTAACTAAACTAAAATAATCATTGACCCCTTGATTATTTTTTCAATGTCTACCTTCTTGTCCTCGTATGTAGACCTGTGTATAGGTGGCTATTGAAAAGAAATGGTAGATTCTTCTAGTAGTTATGGCATTAGTCATGTAAAAATTTTATGACCCTCAAATATTTCATGTGTGCACTGGTTTCATTCATATCTCATATTATTATTGATTCATGATTCATAACTATCCTCTTACATGACCATTGGCTCCTTTGTTTAAAATGGGGACCTATAGGTTTGTAACCTATAGGTCTACCTTTTCTATTTGAGTGGACTATTAGAATATCTTCCTTGAGTCTTAGTCAATTTAATTTTTTTTTAAATTCTTTTAAATTTTATATCCTTCTAACTCAATAGCTTGTAGACCTCTAAGTAAACACTTTACCATATCAAACTTGAATCATGGCATATGCAAGCCTACACTTATACAATCAATTCTTATGCAAGGCTTATGCATATAATTAGAATCTATGGTCATCCATGATTTTGATGATGTCATGAAGTTTTTCAAGGTAATTAGAGTGCTTATGAGTCTATGCCACATTTCTCCATTACTTGAATACCTCAGTATGAATCTTAGACCTCATTAATATTTACCTACAAGACTATAGACCTATGGGTGAATTAACTTATCTCAGTCCTTATTAGAGAGTGTATATGAGTCTCATTCTTTTTACCTTGAGATTATAAATTTAAATAGTGACATTATTATGATTTATCATTAGTGTTCATTGCTAATTTGGCCAAATTTGATAGCTATGCCTATAATAGGTTGCTTATGAATTATGTCATACTTCCAAAGCAAAAGAACATGACATCCCTTGAAAGGTTATCTTCAAAGATTAATTTTAAGAAAGAGATATAACATGAATCATTAGATAATTAAGTATTATCCATGATAAATGAGGTGCTTGAAAACTTCTGAAGGTGGAAACTCTTCAACTCAACCAAAACACTTGTAGTAGAGATGACATGATCTATAAATTTCAAACACTTTTCTCCTTGATGAAGGCACTTCATGAAGTTTAGTTGGTTTATTAAAATTAAATTTAAAGTATTATTTTTAACTCTAAAAACATCTCATAAAAAAAATTCTCCTCAATCTAATTCCAACATGAAGAAATAGGAGCAAAACCATACCATGCTTGATTGGATAAGGCATAGTGACCTGATGTCACTCTTAAAGATTATTCATAAAGGGGGGAATATTAATATGAAAAAAAATTCCAATAAATAAAATATAATTAGGACCCCTAACATTTTCCAAATTTTCAACTTCCAACTTTCTCTCTCCTAACCATACCATGTATTTTAATTTTGCCTTTCTAAGCTTATGAAGGCAACAATGGAGAGAAGGAAGTGTGTTTTGCAATTTTAGGATGTGAAAATTTATCCCAAGATGGAATATAACTTTTGTAATCCCAATAGACTCTATGAAACTATATTCACTGACAAGTTGATCTCCTAAGGCTATACGAGTGAGTGAAACTCCTTTAGCATTAAAAATCAAGATTTTAAACATTTCTGACTTGTTGACATAAATGAAAGTTATGTATCTAGTCTAAGGACCTTATAAGGAGTTATTATATTCATTATTATCCTAGTTATCATTTTCATATGTTATAATTAGCCAAAAATCACCTTTTTCTTCATATAATGTTACCTTAAAATTCACAAAAGAACCTTACACTTTCCAAATCAACATGAAATGTTTAAACAATGTGATTAAGACATGAAACGACCTTGAAGTACACTTAAGGACCTATCAAAAAACTTGACCAATTTTATTCACTACATGACATTGATAGGTCACCATAATATAAGAACAACCATTACCTTAACTTTTCTAAATAAACCTTAAACTATGCTAACAAGGTTTTATAAAGACCTTTTAAGGACCACATAAGGCATGGAAAAGCTTTGAAATAGGTTAGATAGAAATTTTTTTAAAAAAAATTGCCTATAGGGGTTGACATTTTTACCTTGAGGGTAAAAATTAGCCAATAAAAATGTGATTTATGGGGGGTAGCATGCCCGTTATGCTAAACAGACCAATAGCCTTGTCCTTCCATTGGGAAATGGAGTCATTTACACTCAAATTCAAACTTAAAAGGACCTTTACCAAGATATAATAATTGATTTTAGTTCCAAACACACAAAATAAGGACAAAACACATAAATCAAAGAACAAAAAACACACATGTGCTTACCTAAGCACTTAGGGAACATAACAAACAAGAAAGAAACTAATATGTACAACTGACCTAAATTTTTTCTCATTCCTCCTACATCAAAGGGGAAGCTTGTGATATCTATTACTCCATGAGGTGAAAAATGGCATAATTCAATCTACCTCTTAATCCTTGGTCTTTTTGTCTTCATCCTCTTCTTGATTTCTAATCTTCTTGACATGCTCTCAAATGAAGTGGTGGTAGAAATTCAATCTCCTATGAAGATATATTCCTCTTGTACTTCAAGACCCAACTCATATTGCTTGTCAACTGCAACCTCATTCAATGATGCTCCATCTAAGTATTATTATTGAATCTCTATGTCATCATGAGTGATCTCATGTTTATTAACAGCTGCTACAAACTCATCAATCTCTTGGAAGAGCTTTGCATACTCACTCAAAGGTTCATCATTTTCCTAAATGAGTGTGTCTTGACCAACCTCTTCATGTTCATGATATTTAATAGGAAGTGTAACTTTATAAAGGGCCTTGATATCTTGAAGAAACTCAATATACCACTACCAATAATCTTTTAGCTCTTCTTTTTTATTAATGAGATCAAGACTAAGTAGAAGAACATCTTGCTCTTTCTCCTAAAGGGATATAGGGTTGTCAAGAGTTTCAAATGCTTCTATGATTTTATGATGTGATTTCAAGGAAAATTATTCAATTTAATATTCTTGCTCATTTGAAACCATGTCAAAATTATTTATAACCTCAACTTGTTTTCTTAGAGATCTTTCAACATCAAAGCCAACTAAAAACTCAATAAAGTTAGATAAAATTGAATCACCTTCTTGAAACATACTATAAAAATCATCCTCTATAACCTCCTATTTGAAAATTGATTTGAATTTCTCTTCCCCAAGAGGATTACCAATGAAAATATTCTTTTTAATATCACTTGTAGGATCTTTATTAGTTAAAATTATAACTCTTTCTTCTTCACTTACCTCCCATAGGATAGGTTCTTTCTAAAGAAAGGATATGTAGGAGGGCAATGGATAGTTTTATGAGTTGGAGAGGGAGAGTGAGTAATGATGGATGGATCATGAATTGGTTTGGGAATGGAAGGTTATTTTAGGAAATATTGAAGAAAAAGTAAGTTTATTTGGGCTATAAGTTCTTTATTCCTCTCAACCACCACTTCATCTTTCCTATAGCCTTCTTGAGGCTCTTCAAAAATTATAAATTTATTTGCAACCTTCTTGACTAAGTCCTCTTTCCTATTTTTAAAACCTTCATGGATATATATCCAAGATGGAATAGATGTTTTTGGGGAGATGGAAATGGGATTTAAATAGGCTCAATATTTTCTTTGTCTTTCATCTCTTGATATTGGTTTGATTCAAGTCCCATCATTTTCAACTCTAACTCTTCAATTTGCTTGTCCATACTCTCTTATAATAGCTTTTATTGAAGGTGATTAGTGGCTTCATAAGGATAAGGATAACAAGAAGGCTGATATGGAATATAAGAGGGCTCTTGAGGAGGGATGGGAGGGACTTGCATAGGTTTAGATTCTTCCTTGACTTCAACTCCCTAATCTATGCTTGTTTCACCTTAATTACTATATGATTTCACCACTTGGTTTTAGCTTGGAGTCTTGAGAAAGACTTCTTAGGGGGTTATTAAGGAAAAAAATTAAAATCTTGGTTCACAACAATAGGCTACTCAATAATAGTCTCCTCCTTCCTTTGAATGCTCTCTTGGATTGAATTTCAAGAAGGGAAAGTTTGAGTAACATATGAAGGACTTGGAAGACTTTGATACTCACTTGAGATGGTCCCTTAGGGAAGAATGGGTGACATATATGAGGGTTGAATTGGTATATATGAAGACACATGGGGATGATAGGTTTGAACCTATTTTAATTAATGAACTCTTATCATATCTTCTATTTTTTGAATGAGATCACTTACATTCAACATTTTACTTAAGAGGCTTTGCGAATTTTCTCTCTCAATAGGTGCTCATTCTTCTTTCATTAGCTAAAATAAGTATATCATATCATGAATGAGATGACTAGGGACATCTTGACCATATTCCCCTTGTGTGTTAAGTCCTATCATGTACCTCTCATAGCCTAAGAGAGTTACTTCAAACTTTAAATGGACTAATTTGAGAAATGATTATGTTGGATAGGGGCATCTTGATCTTGATACATATGATCATATGCAACATCATAGTCATGTAATAGGAGTGTATGATTATCATAGGACTAATGTGAATCATAATAAGGCTGATATGGATCATAATTAGGTTGATATGAATCATAGTAAGGATTATAAGTCTCATCATAAGATTGGTAAGAGTTATGGGTAGATACTAGAATTCTACACACTACAATTTTGAATGTCAAAACACCCCTAGATCAGACCATTACCCAACCCTTGACCATGACCCTAAGTTAGGTTAGATAATTATCTAACTCACTAAATTACTCATTTTTACCCCACTTAACCTATAACACTTGACCATTGATGGTTAACTTGACCACCAATTGTCACCTTGACCATCAACGATCAGGGCCCTTCCCCACCACCTGAACAAATACCTGACTAGCTGTGTACAAGCTAACATATCAAAATTTAATATGTTTGCCTTACCTAGTACTAACACATAATGATGCATCAAAATCAATAGCCAAACCTCCTATAGAACCTTCTACCTCCATCTCTCTTTGCTTATAAAATGAGGGGAGTAGGAGGTTAAAGGGGATCAATAAACAAGCATTCTTATACATAGGTGATCAATCTTCCAGATAATAGGTATTCCTTCTAATGATTTAGAAAATATAAAAGAGATTTGAATTCATATCAAAATTTCTCTTGAGGTAAAGTACTATTCTATACCAAAATTTCTCCAAGATCAACCATCTACCATCAAACAACAAAATAGGTACACTTTGTATTTCTAATTTTTTTATTTTGGTTTCTAACCTCCCTATCCACATTAGACCTTTATACATCTTACTTTCTAAATCTTGGACCTTTAACTAAATCATATCATTCATTGACCCATTCTACAACTCATTTTTTGAACATCTTTAGAATCCACAAGAACCATTGAAGGTAACCCTCAACCACCGATGATCAACTTAACCACTGATGGTCACCACAACCATTGATAGTCACTATGGCAAGAAATAATATCAAGTTATTTCTAACCCCTTATTCCTAACCAAATCCAACTTTTCGTGTCCTTGCCTATTCATAGAGGCCTCACCTATTTTTTGAACCTAACTTAGCCTATTTTAGCACTAGTATTGACATACTATTGCTATATTTAGTTTATTTTTATTATCAATCGTATATTTATTATTTTATTTCATTTTAGTTCTTTTTTCTATTTGATGCAAGTACTAATTTTTTATCTCTTTCAACTTAACTATTATCAAAGAGTGGACTGATAGCCTCCTAACAAGCTCACGCTAGGTAGTCCACCTTACTACCCATATAATAACCCCTTTGCATGAGTGATTTCTTATCTACATGTTATTATTCCCAAGATAAATCATATCTCTTCACACTCATCTAGATCACGTGTGCATAAACAAATAATTTATTCTACCACACCCTTATTACTAGGTTTTTTACTTCTTTAAATAAGAAAAGAGTAAAAATTGAGAGAAACATTCTAGCATGTCTAGTGGGACCTATTAGCATCTAGGTGCCCATTTTTTCCTTTATTCTATGGTCATACAATGAAATTGAAAACTTCTTTTGGGTATATAATAAACCTTGCATATATTGATTTCTTGCATGCTTTTAGTTCATCTAGTTAACTTAAAAACAAATTAATCAAATGTAGTTTCACTCTTGTTCTCACACACTTTACCAAACCACATATTCAATAAACACATTAAAATAATTGATATAAGGCTTGACTAGGATTTCATCACCTAGTGGTAAACCTTACCCTTTGGCTATCTTACTTGGAGTTCATTATCAAGAAGAGAAACCAAAACTCAACTCTCTGGTTGAGTATAAACTCTAAAATTTAGTATATCTTAGCTAAGCACCCAACACCCTTATTTCTATGGTGTGTGAAGTGAGGGGTTAGGCCCCAATATCAATCCATGTATTGACTTTCCATACAAAATTTTGAGAGCCTTTAACACCTGAAACCAACCTTGGACTTCCTTTATAGTACCTAATCTGTAAACCAAAGTTATTTACACTTTTTAAGGCATAATCTAAAAGTGATATAAAAATAATCCTAAATTTTTTAAATCCACTCTAATGTATGTTTTAATTTCCTTGAGATCTTTTCCTTTTACTTACTTTTTTTTTGAGTTATGAGCTTTTCTTTATTTCCTTTCTATTCCTCACATGGTCTTTACTAGACAATAGTTAAGGAATCAAACCAACCAAGATCCACCTTCCTCTTATTCTTCCTCCATGGAGTATAATTCAAATGTTGAGGGTTCTCCTCATCATTCTCCCCCCTCCTACCATGACTTAGATAGTTTTCAAAGGTGATGCATATTTTTATACCTTCCTTGATAAAAACCCAATGGCCCTTCATCATTACCTCAACACCTTATTTCACCGCACCCCTGCTACTTCATTCTTTTTATGGATCTACCTTATGGGATGCCACCCCATATTTTGATTGGAACTACCTCCAGCCAACCTATGATCATCCAAACATATTCTTACACCAATATACCATCCACTACCTCTACCTAAACTCAATCAAAAATCCCAAACAAAAACCAAACACCCCCTATACCAACTAACACCTCTAACATAGGGGAAAATTCATTTGTTACTACCCATACTCCACCCAATTTGCATATATCTTATAATATTACCCTTATATCTACCAACCCGCCAATATCTACCCCACTTCAAAATGAGGTCCTTTTTGTACCTTCTACCCTTCCACCTATCAGTACAAGAGTTACCACTCACCCCCAATCCACACCTCCAACCCAATCCATGTCAATTCCCCAACCTATGACTTTAATCATACCTTTGAATCAACCCTTATAAATCCCTCAATAAATACCCATGACACCCTACCCATGATATATTCCTAATTCACAAGGATACATGGATGTACCTTTTACCCAATCTTTTATGCCCATTAACCCTTATGTGGCATCATCCCAACCCTCAATGACCACATACCAAATTGTGGTATCCTCTCAACCTTATCCTAATTATTCATATATTTCATCTAACTAATCTTAATAACACTTACCATACAATTATGAAGTTCTCTAACCCCAAACAAATTTGGTCAAAATGTTGATGGACAAAATGACCAACCTAGAATCATCTATATTTGGGGCTCACAACCTCCTATCTTACGACCAAATTTGTAATGAAACTATTCACCCATCCATCCCTCTCAAACTTTACTCTCCTCAATAACAACTACCTAAATTATCTAAGTTACAAATCAAGGATGACCCCCAACAACACTTCAGAGCATTTTTCCATTCTTTCTATTTGATTGCATATGATGATGTCCTTTTCCTTCATACCTTCCTCATATCTTTATCTAGACCAGCCTTGGATTGGTGTAGTGCTCTCACCAAGAGCTCCATCATTTATTTTTCTCAATTTTACCAAACATTTTTATATCACTTCTCCATCAATATATCTAAGAAAGTATCCATTACCAACCTCTACTCCATTAGGTAGTTTGATGACGAGTCAATTGTTGATTTCATAGCATGATGGAGAGGTCTCATCAACCAAATCTCTTTCTCTTTACCCCAACTTGAGCTGATTTAACTTTTCTCTTAGGCCTATGTAAAACATATTTCCCCACTGTACAAGTTCAAACCTTTAGATCTTTTGATGAGGCTTTCATCATGGCACATAAACTAGAAATTAGAGCCATTGATGAGGGGAAGTTGAATCTAAGAGATAATAACACTAGATTCAAATACAATGACCCTTCCTCATCCAAAACCAATAACCAATCCAAATAATCCAACACTAAACTAAAGGTAGCCATAAACATGGTTGTCCTCAAAATATCCCCACCTCTAGTTGTCAACCAACCCAATCAAACCAACTCCTCTAACACCTCCAATCAACAAACACAAAATCAAAACTAGTCTCCCCCAAAATAATACACTCTATTAGGGGAGTCATATGCTTTGTTTTTGGACAAGTTTCTCAAATACAACATCACACAACTTCCCCCTATCAAACCTCCTCTATAATTTGATGCTTCTCACCCTATGCCTAGTTGGCACAATGAAAATTATATATGTGCTTTCCACTGTGTCATTGGACATGACGTTAGTAGGTGAAAATCCTTAAAAACCATTATCCAAAACTTCATTGATAAAGGATAACTTGCATTAAAAATCCAAATGCACCCCCAAATCAGTCACTTGACATCTTCCAACACCCTTTTCCCAACCATGCCCCTTCCACCAACCATGTTGACAACAAATCAGAATCATCTCACACTTGTGAGGTCCATATGGTAAATGTTATTATAAATGAACATATCATTGAGGAAAACATTACCTCAACCACCTCTTCCACCACTCCACTTATTGAAATGATGGAATCACCCTCTATTCCTTTTGTCACCCAAACAAAGGAAGTAACTATCCCCTCTCTTTAAATTGCTAAGATAACTAACCTACCTACCTCTCCTTTGATAAAAATACCAAAGGAGACAACCATAGTCATCACACCTTCATCCCCATTTATGGAATTACCTAATCTCTCTTTGGAAACCTTTCCACAAGGAGAGATCACTTTACCTACTCCCCCCATGGAGGAAACATCTTCCAAATATTGGAACCTTTCACCAAGAATAAAGGTGAAGAAACCACACCCTCACCTCAACCTATAGGCCTAATATTTGAATTAGATGCCCAAGGAATTAAACCAATTTACAAATCTTTATCTAAACTATTCCAAATCCTATAATTCTTCTCTCAACCCAATTTGGATTGAGCCACCTATTAGCACCATCTTGGGCTCCCCTATCGAAACAAACATGAACCCTTAACTTCAATTTCATCCACCATTAAACCTATCATCACCTCATTCCCTTCATCAAGCATCTCTCCATCCACAACTATGGAAGAACCATCTAAATCATCTCCATCCAAAACTATCAAATTACCTTATGCCTCTTTTACCAAACCTATCAAGAGCCTAGGGGTACTTTCTAGTCCTAGCCTTACCCACCCCTCTTTGAAGTTGGATTTAACCCCATCTAGTCCATCAAATAAATATTTAAACAAACCAACCAAGAAGGTGAAACCACCACCAAAGTCCCACCTAGAACTGTAGACACCTAAAACTAGCCACTGATAACCTTTAATTAAGATTTTGGCTAATTTCTACCCAAAATGCACAATTTGGCTTAAAAACACTAAATATTATTAAATGAGTTGAAACTAACATATTCAAATTCCAATTTTGGCTAGGGTATCCCTAAATGGGGTAATGCAATTTATGGACCAACTAAATTTGATTAGATCATTTTGAGTCAAAATACCAAATTTGTACTTGGGTGCTCTGAATTGCTCTTTCTTATCAAATGTTTTGCACAATATGCATACCTTTATTATTTGTTGTTAGTAACATCCTAAATTGGATAATACATCCAATGCATCTGACAGTGATTTTTAATTCCAATCCAATCAAATTTTAGACCAATAACAAGGCATTCTGATTAATTTGGGTAATTTATTCACAAAGTGCTTAAACATCCTTAAGTGCTAATTAAACCAAATTAGAGCCTAATTAAGAATTTCATTGAAATTTTTTGAATACTTGTTTTTATAAATGAATATTGAATATCTGCATCATCAGGTGACCTCATTTCTTGGGAAGACATCCTTAGGCCATAAATGCCACAAATATCAGGATTCATACCTACCATGCCTCATCAATGTCTTCCATGATGCCCTCCATGCCTATTAATTGCCCCTTCTTCCAATGTCATGATGAGGATAATTATAAACTTAAATCTAAAAATTTAATTAATCCTCAACCACACATCTCAATCCTAAGATGGACTGTTCAGGTTGATTCTAGACATTCTTAAAATTCTATAAATAGAAAAGCCATGAAAATCATTTCTAAGTTATTTTGGTGTAAATTTATAATGCAAAAATATCTTTAAGGAGCCATTGTAATTAGTGTTACCATGCCAAATTGATTCCAATCCAAGCCAAAGCACAAGCCAAAGGTGCCAAGGAGAGATGGAGGTGGCCAAGCTTCCATTGCTAAGGACTTCATGAGCACAAGCTGAGAAAGCCACTACAACAAGCATTTTAGAGCATCCAAGGAAGGTAAAAGAGGTTTCTTTTGAATTTTAGTTGTGTATTTTACTCATATTTGTTAACTAAGCTGTCCCTAGTGTCTAGGACTAGATATTTTATGCTAGTTAGTGTGTTTTTTTTATTTTGTTTTCATTTTATAATTAACCCCATACTAACCATCCTCTCTTGAGTCAAATTCCTAGATTCACATATGGCACCCCCAATAGGGATAAATGCATCTCACACCTGAAGAATATAATTTTTTAGCTTTAAAATATTCATTTGGACCCTTAAAACTCTTAAAATTTAATTTTCTAACTTTATTTTATCATTTTTATTTGTCACGATTTTACATAGTAACTGACATTAGCAAGTAAGACTGACATCAGTTGCATAGCTTTACTAACATCGATTAGCAAAATTGACATCAGTTGTATACCTATCATTGGTCACATTGGTATAATTGATATCAGCTAGATAACTAACATCAGTTAGAAAATATAACCATTGTTAGTTATATATAACCAACATCAATCACTATGTTTTTCTTAAAACATAGACTTGAGATGTGTTTTTCTAAAGTTCATTGTTTCAAACCTAAAAGACCTTCAAATCTAAAGGACATGCTAACACTTTTTCTATAGGACCAAGCTTGAAATTTTCTAAAACATGTTTAGATCACCTTTTGCAAGATTAAAAATCAATTAGGAACCTTGTTTTGGTGTTTAACAAAAAACAAATTTTAGATGTTTATGGTGAATGTTTTCAAAGTTTACAACTAAGACCAAGGGTTCAAATGAACACCACCTCATTTTCCATTTGGGATTAAAAATTAACTCACTTTTTCAAAGATTTTTGTATTTACTTGGTTGTTTATATTAATTTTTTGTTTGGAAAAAAGAGGAATGTTGCGTGTATGCTCTTCCATTTATCCCCTTTAGGGAACCCTTGGAATCGAAATCACCATTCCTATTACAAGTATCCTATTCCAAGGCTTAGAAATAAATTATTATAAATCACTCCCCAAAAACTCATCAAAGTTTGGGTGACCTTGAAAATAACCCTAAAGTCTTTCTGCTTTCATGTTTTCTTTATTTTTATGCAAACTTGGCTTACGAGGGGGAATTCATCACCTCTCATGAGTTATTTAGGGAAGATTTAACCTAGGGTTTCACCTCTTGGAATTTACTTCATTTATCTCCTAATTTTAGTTATACATGGGATGTAGTGGAACTTTAGACATCACACTACACTAAGCGAATAATAGGATGTAGTGGTTGTAAAAAATACTAGACCTTTTTACAACAAGCCAAGTGATACGGACCCAAAATCCATGATTTTATTTTGAAATATTTGGCATGAAAGTCATTGTGAAATTTATTCCCCTAGAACATTTAAAAACTTATTAGATCTTAGATAAATCCCCACTTACCGTGGAAGTATTGTTGGTGCAAGGTGTGCCTCAAGGTCCATGTCACAATACTATCATTTGAGAGAAGCGAGGGGGGGTGTAAAAACCCTAATATATAATTCAAATTTACTTTTGGATGAAAAATTAAAATCTTCTCAAATGATGTATATTGATGTATTTCAAAAATACCAAGCAACCTTATCAGTTTAGGATCTAAGAGAAATTAATTAGTTGGTCATGTCCTAGATTAAAATATTGTTTGAAGTCAAAACTTTGTGTAAACAAACAAATTCAAACCCAATACATAGTCCTAATTTCCTTTGAACAAAGAGGCATTATTTTTCCCATGTGATATCATAAATTTTCCTTGTTCAAAGTTCATCAAAAGCTTTAGAGTCATATCATCCACTTTGGTGCAGTTATGTTGCCCAGTTGAGTCTAGACCTTTACCAAAGCTGTTTAAGTCCTTCACTTATAATCTAAATTTGAAATTGAACCTTTATAAGTTCATAGTCTTGATGTGTTAATTGGGTTTGTAATTTTTACTAAACTTGAGGGAACTTAGGTTCAATTTATAATTTGGGTTGAAGGCCATTTTAAACTCAAGATCATTATCACCATTTGATAGACTTAAGCCATTTTGTGCTAAACACTTTCACTTTAAGTCTATGCACCATGACATTTTGATTCAATAAAATTAGTGTTATGCTATCAAAATTGTGGTAAATTATCTTTGCCTTAGAATGTTTTTGAAACAAACTTTTTTGTCACACCTTTTGGGTAGTATAACATCATTACACTGCCCAAAACATTTCAAATATTGTTTCATAGACCCTCATGCATAGAATTCAAACTTGTTCCTACATTTTTAGACTAATACAAGCATACTTTTGTGATATTTTTTTAAATATTATTATACTACTCACTTTTTTCTGGCTTAATTATCAAAAGAACCAAGTTTTATACAATTTTTTGTGAGAAAAAAAACTATCTCTAAAAAGTGCCTTTTGTTTCATATCTTATACCTAGTTGATCAAGTTCATCTCTACAAATCAAATTCCTAGTGTTTGATAGAAGTGTTTCAAGTCCATTAGATTAAAACTTTCATCTATTTCAAAGTCTATCTTTTGATGCCGTTTGGCCAAGAGTCCTAGCGCATGCTTTTTTTGAGCCTAGCTTTTGACACCATGTTTAGACAAAAGACCTAGCAACTTTTAAATTCCAAGATTAGACTAATTTGAAACACTTCAACCTTAGAGTTTAGAATTTTGATTTTTGGTCCATTTACTTGCTTATCTTTGTGTGAACAGTTAAATGTTAGATACTTCATTCTAGCTTATTTCTTCACAAATCTTTGCATAAACCTTTTAATCCTTTTGACAAATCTAGACCAAATTGAATCGTAATTTGTTTTAGATTTGTCTTTTTTAGATTTTGTATAACTGTTTGACCTTTTATCTCAAATTATTGACTATGGATCCAAACATATATTCCTACACTCATAGTGGACTCATGTATAATCTAGGGATTAGTAATGTAGTTACACAAGAAGAAATGGTACAAGACTCCTATGTTGATAATATTGCTTAACACACCACCTTTTTCAAAACAAGACCAAGAATAAACCACACAATACCTAGCTACAATACCCACAATAGATGAGCCAATTCTTCAATAGTCATATTATACTAATACGGCTTCCACATATGATCCATTTTTGTTTGAGTGACATTTGTTAGAGAATAAAGATGAGATTTTGGTTAGATCCATAGAGTTAGGGGCCAAGTTTCTAGTAGACTTCCCTCATGAAAATTTACCAAGTCTAGTAATAGTGCCCCACAATTTTATTTATGATCAACATGCGTCTTCCAAAAATCCTATGGATCTAGTCCAAATAACGTATCAAGACCCTAATATATCTAATTGAGGCAAAAACATCATGGAATATCACTTTAACCAAATCTAGATAGCATATCAAATATACCTAAATCTAGCACATGATTTCAATTAGATGAACATGGTAAGTAAGCCTCTTATTGACCTAGTTCCTTTAGTAGGAGTGTTGATAGAGTTAACTAGACAAGAAAATATGAGTTTCAACCCATTCATATAAATTTATTAGATATATAACTTGATGCATATGCCCATTATTGAAGAATTATCTTTGGCCTCTACATAGAATAGTGATCCAAATGTAGTGGACAATGTGCAAACAATATCCAATCTTGATCAAAGCGGTACTAACACACACAAAAATTAGCCAATAACATGTGCCTATAGTTAATCCTATGAATAGATCATCATACCAAGGAATAGGAATTTCTACACCCCAACCTCAACCAACTACTTCCTCAAGTGTAAAAACTATGGGATTAGGTAATCAAACAACAACTAATGTCATGCCTCAATGATAGAATATGATGAACCCTACTCCTCCTCAACAAGTAATGAGTATTATTCCACAAAAGTAGATGCAATATAGTGTATCAATGTAATAGAGAACAAATACATTGCCACCTTAATCAGGGGCAACAAATGTTCCACCTCACTAGGTAATGACAAACATACCTCTTTAGTCATAGACTAATATGCTAATTCAAAACCAAGCAATGACTAGTCAATAGTATTTAAATATTGGTCAGTGATAGATGCCAAATCTATAACCTGATTTCACTTCCTCATAGGGATTCATGCAAAAAGGAAGTTCCCATGTTTCTCAAGTACCTACTAGACAAACATTAGTTCAAAATGTGCCACAAATTTAGAGACAGGGTCCTGGACCATAAGTTCCCACTCAACAACAAGGTTTGATTAGTCAGTAGCATGTCCCTTTTCAACCATAATAAGCATAGTATAGTTATATCCCTCTATCCTAACCACAAAATCCTCTAATTCAAACCTTTATCACCAACCTAAACCAGAATATCATGTAAACAATTATGCAATTTCAAGTACATCCTAATCTACCAAACTAGAATATCATGTAACCAATTATGCAATTTCAAGTACATCTTAATCTACATATACATATTCCTTGTCCATTCCATAACCATACCAATGTACCCCAATAGGTATCTCCATCATACCCTGGTCAAAGTGTCCCACTTGTGACATCCTAACCACCTACCCAAACTAATATTCTCCCTCAAACTAATGTTCCTTCTAGTCTCCTATCCCAAAAATTGCAATAGATGAATGATGCAATTGCTACCATTCAAGTTGGTAAATGGATCAAAAAGTTCAAATTAGATGACATGTGTACCTACCCATTTAACATGGAGTATTTATTGATACCATTTTCTTTAGGATATGAACCACCAAAATTTGACAAATACAAAGGGAAAAGTGACCCTAAGCCTCATTTGACCAATTTTTTTGTCGCATGTCAACTAGTGGCATATAGAGACATTTACCTTTTGTTGTTGTTTCTAAGGATCTTGGTTAGACAAGCCTTGGAGTGGTTTTTAAAGTTACCCAAAAATTAAATAATGGATTTTTATGGTTCTTTTTGACAAATTTGTGCAACATTTTTCCTATAATCTTGAGCCTGAGATTTCACTAGCAGACTTAATGCAAGCAAAGAAAAAAGTTGGTGAGAGTTTTATAAATTATTTATAGTGATGGAGATCCCTTGTAATCCATTTCACCCACAATTTATCAGATAAACAATTAGCCACTATGTTTACCAAAAATTTTCATTGTGAGATAGCTTATCATTTAGAACTACAATGTGCACATACTTTTAAGGAAATCATTGATAAAGGCATGGTTATTGAGCAAGCACTCATCAATAAAGGAGTTATCAAGATTAATTAAACTAATAAAAAACAAGGTACCAATCAGGGAAATGACCAACATCCCATTCAAGCACCAGCATCACAACTAGCATAGGCCAATAACCAAGAAAGACTGAAGCAATTCCACCATAATAAGAATGTTATGAAAAATGGAGTAACCAAATCCTATCATATCCAAATAGTGCTAACATTATATGTACCACATTTTCAACTTACTCCTACCTATCAACCTCTCTAACTGATGCTAGAAACATAATAACCAAAACTTACACAATAAATATAACAGCCTTTACCATTGCAAACCTTTGCTCCTAGGAGAACCGTGCTTGCACATCATGTCTTTAGTGACCTAGGAGAACCTATTGAGTCTCTATTGCTTAATACCATTAATATTATTAGTTTTCCTATACCTGAGCATTATTCACAAGGAATTATTTATCCTGATTGGTACCATGAAAATGAATTTTGTGACTATCATCAGGGCAATAGGCATAATCTATGAAGATGTGTCCAATTTAAGCATTTAATTAAGAATATGTTGGAGAATGGGGAGATAACATTGGTTAATGGTGCTTACACTTCTAATAAAACTCTTTGGATTTATCAAAACCCCTCTCCCTAACATAACAATCAGTAGTGGGAAAATAATCAATAACAACAACAACAACAATGGCCAATGCAGTAACAAAATCAACAGTATCCAAATTGAAGGTTGAACTAACAGAATCAACAAAATCAGTAGTAGAACCCATAACTATAGAACAAAAGACAAAACCAAGGTAAAAATGGTAATAAATAAAAAACCTACCATGCAGTTGCACATGTCTACAATAGGGTTATAGGTCATATTACATGGGGTATCATTATTACCATCTCCATTAATCATAGACCAAGCACTAATCAGCCTAGACCATTGCTAAACAACACCATTCAGCTAAATTACATGGATAATCCTTCTCTAACTTTGGAATGCATATAGACAAACCAACAAACTAGGACTTCCCCTTTTAGAACTTATATTGACAACTCATCCTTGCCATGTGACCACATGTGAGTGCACGCCAATCGAGACTTATCATGTTTGGTTTGACACCATTTCCAACATTGATTAGCAATAATGGTCTAGTATTTAATCCTAATTTTAAAAACACAACTTAAAGGTCAAAGATTACTATCCCAAGCCCACAACCATCTACCACTTTGCCTATCATCTAACCAACTATTCAGCCTCAGAATAAACCATTCACTACTGACCAAGATAAGAAGTTTGATATTGTGGAACAATTACAAAAGACACCAGCATAAATTTCTATTTTAGATTTGTTTTGAATGTCAATAATCCACAACAACATCTTCAATGAGTTTTTAACCCAATCCACTATTGCTAGTGTCATACCCCCTAGACAAAATTCAAGCTTTGGTTGGACACCTAGCTCTAGCCCAACAAATCACATTCAACCAAAGTGATCTATCTTCCCTTGGCCCCCTCCATAATAATCCAATATACATAGAAATTTAAATAAGATGGCATAAAGTGAAACAAGTAATTATAGACAATGGATCTAGCCCCAACATAGTGTCTCTAAAGATCATCAAGCTTCTTGGGCACACAATGGTAGATCTTCAGCTAGAAACAATAACCATCAAAGCTTATAATAATCAGGAAAGAGAATTATAAGGCACCATTAGTTTTTTAGTTATCATTGGGCCTTTGACCCATGATACACTTTGCCATTTTCTTGACCTTGAGTTATCATATAACATGCTTCTAGGCAGGCCTTAGTTACATGAGATTCATGCAGTCTTGACAACTTTGCACCAATGTATCAATTTTTCCCACTTAGGGTTGGAAGTGAATATTCCAAGAGAATTACACCCATATGAACATTGAAAGCATTTTGATGCTGAATTTCAAATCTATAATTATCAGTACGACATGAATTCAAGTTCCAAGTAGGATAAAGGAAAGGCTATACTTATTGATCCTTCATCAGATAATTACATAAATCGTAATACCTTGGATTCCCTTTCCCACATGCTACCTCCTGAAGCTTCTAATCATTTCACCATTTTAGATAATGAACCAAGAGAGTATGTGACCCATGACACATTTCGTATTGAAAATCTTCCTCAAAATCCAAAAACCTTTGGGTGACATAAAGTCACCCCACATAAGCATTTGTAACAAAAGAACAAAGATAAGGGACCTATCACATTTGTACCGACATCTAGCCTATAGCCTGACCCTCTTAAGGGGGATGAATCAGGGTTATACAATGACAACCAAGCTTATTGTTATAAAACTACAAAGTATCCTATTCCTAATAGGATCATGGATCATCACAATTATGAAGGAATAGGCTTCAAACTGAATCAACAAGGAACCATCAAGCTTATTTCCATGAGTAAGTATGAAAGACCTTATGGAGTTGGATTTAAAATACTTGGGGGTGATCCCACATATATTATTAAAAATCCATCACCAACGACTAGTAATGATGATGCTGACAATGAAGTAGAGTCCAATCATAGCCTCACCTTTGATAACCTAGATGAAAGAAACATGTTTGATAACAATTCCATTTGTATCCTTACCCTAGCCATTCATTGCAACCCATTACCATTGTATTATCCCCAACTGATAGATTATGACCAACAAGAATCTAGTCTATCAATTGATGAGTTCCAAAATGATGAGGCATTCTATGACTTCTTAGGCCTTAGAGACAACATTTTATTAAGAGATCACAAGTTAGGATTCTCAATCACATTAGACCCTGTAGCCTATTTTGGAGAGAATAGATAAATAAAATATTGCGGTCCCAAAGTGAAAACCTCTTTGAGGTACTTTATGAATAGGGAAAAAGTAAATATAAAGTCCAATCTAGTGGTGAAAACCTATTTTAGGCACCATTAGATGGGGTTGTTCATTTTTCTTTGAATTTAGACCAAGAGACCACCAATGATGAACTTGCATATGGATCTGAGTTCAGCTTTGAGAAACAACAAGTATTTGATCAAATTCTTCAATGATTTCTGATTATTTTTATCACATGACCAGATCTCCCATTAGGGGACTCAGATTCATCATGCCTAGGAGAAGTTGAAGAGTAAGTCCTAACGAAGGACCCTAACATAATTCAATAGTTTAAGTCATTGCCTACTATCCTAGAAGATGGTTTGACCCTTCTGGTCAAATATATAACAAAGGTAAATGTTTGGACTCCATTAGACCTAAAATATATAAAATTAGGAGCATCCCTCACTAATGAGGAATGTGACATCTTTATAGTTCTATTGAAATAATTTATAGATATCTTTGCATGGACCTATACTAACATGCTGGGTTTACACCCCACCTTAGTTCTGCACCACCTTATGGTTAATCTTGACACCAAAATAGTAAAACAAAATTCATGTAAGATGCATCCTCACATTAATATATTGGTAAAGAAAGAGTTAGAAAAACTCTTAAAATTAGGATGTATCTGATCTATTGAACACTTAGAATGGATCTCTAATGTGGTACATGTTAGTAAAAAGCTTGAAGGGATTAGAATTTATAATTAGTTTTGAAACATCAATAAAGCTTGTCATAAAGATTATTTTCCCTTGTCTAATATTGACATGACCATCAACTCCATGATAGGTTATGAAATGATTTCGCTCATAGATGGCTTTTCGGGATACAACTAACTTAAAATAACACCAAAAGACCAACATAAAATAATGTTTACCACTCCATGGGAAACATTTTGTTATCAGGTAATGCCATTTAGCCTTAATAATGATAGAGCTACATATCAAAGGGCCATGACTATCATATTCCATGATATGATGCATGATATTGTTGAAGACTATGTCGATGACATATTAAGAAAATCTAAAACTAGGGCCGACCATCCAATAGTGTTACATAAGATATTTGAAAGATTATGAGAGTACAAAGTTAGACTCAATCCAAATAAATGTGTGTTTGGTGTAACTTTAGGAAAATTACTTGGCTTCATTGTGTCTCATAGAGGTATTGAAGTCGATCTGGATAAAGTCCATGCTATAACCAAGATGCCACAACCAACCAATTTAAAGTAACTCCATATTTTGTAGGGTAAGATCTAGTCAATTCAATGCTTCATCTCTCAATTAAAAAACAAGTCCCATCCATTTACACACCATTTTTAGAAGAGAGTTGTATTTCACTAGGATGATCACTGCCAAACAACTTTTCAACAACTCAAAGACTATCTTGTTAATCCACCTATTTTATTACCTCCTATGTTAGGAAAGTCATTCTTGTTATACCAATCAGCTACTGACCATGCTCTATGGGCACTCTTGGCTCAACATGATGATAATGGGAAGGATCATGCCATATACTACCTAAGTTTTACATTAGTTACATATGAACATAACTATGCACCTATTGAAAAAGCTTGTCTAGCCATGGTCTTTACAACTCATAAACTATGCCATTACATGTTGAATGATAAGACCATGGTCATTTCAAAAGTAGATCCACTTTAGTATCTATTATATAAAATAGATTTTCAAGGTAGAATGTATAAATAGATCATGTTTCTTAGTGATTTTGACATAGCGTATATCAATTAAAAGACAATCAAGGGACAAGTTCTTACAGATCAACTTGTTGAAGCACTTCTTAGATACACAACCATTCACACTTCAATTTACTGATGAATCCATAATGACCATCATTGACACACCCCTTGAGGAGTAGACTTAGAAACTATATTATGATGGTTCATTTACTACACATAGACTGAGGGAAAGCCTATTTTTTATTACACCATAGGGGGATCTAATCCTTAAATCATTTAGAATTAGCTTTCCTTGTACAAACAACATGGCTGAGTATGAATCACTTGTTGTAAGACTTCGACAAGTAGTGCATTAGAATATATCTCATCTCTCTGTTTATGGTGATTTTTAGTTAATCATCAATTAGGTTACATATTATTTTTAGACTAAAGATGATAAGCTGGTTCTATATAAAGCCATGGTCGACACTCTTAAATAACAAATTGCCAACATTTAGTTTGAGCACATACCAAGGGCTAGTAATAGAATTATAGATGCCATGGCTACTATTGGCTCTCTAATTCAATAAACATATAAAGCTAGAGAGTATCAATTCCTCATCGAGCATTTGTTAGCACCAACTCATGAATCTTTAACCATTGCAATGATTTGTGATATTGTCAGTCCTAATTCTATCTAGTACTTATACCTCTACAACTACCTTCATGACCAACTTTTTCCACCTAGCCTATTTCAAAAATAAACCAAATCCTTCATTCATCATTCCACTCATTATACTCTACTTAGATCCACCCTTTACCATCATAGTTTTGATGGAACTTTGCTTCGTTGTTTAACTTCGATAGATTCTACACTAACGTTAAGAGAAGTTCATGAAGGAGTATGTGGTGTTCATTTTAGAGGGGAAGTCATATCCAAAAAGATCTTGTGTATTGGTTATTATTGGCCCATAATGGATGTAGATGCCATTGCATATGTAAAAAAGTGTGACAAATGTCAATGGCATGCTAATCTAATTCATGCCCTAGCAAAAAATTTGAAACCAATGTTGACACCATGGCCATTTTATACATGGGGAATTTACCTCATTGGGAAGATTAACCCCACTTCATATGATGGCCATAAACATATCCTTACCACTACTAAATATTTCATTAAGTGTGTTGAATCTATACCCCTCACATGATTGGAAAGCAAATTTTTAATTTCATTTTCAACCATCTCACTTATTGCTATGATATCCCCTTTGTCGTTATATCTGATAATGGAGGATCATTCAAGAACAAGGATGTAGACCAGCTGTGTACTAAATATAACATCACACAACATTTTTTTGCAACATATTACCCTCAAGGTAATGGCCAAGTTGAGGCATCCAACAAAACCATTATCAATATTATTAAAAAGATTGTCAATGATACCAGTCATGATTGGCACCTCCAGATATTCCCTACCCTTTAGGTATACCATACCAATAATCATACCCCCATAGGATCCACTCTATACTCACTTGTTTATAGCAATGAATCCATCCTTCCCATTGAGGTTGAATTTCCTTCACTATGCATATCTTTCAAGCATACCCTGGATGATCATGACTATCAAGTAGATCACCTCTAAGAGCTAGGCATACTTGATGAGAAATGCATAACCATGCTCAACAATATTCAAGCATATCAGAACCAACTCAAAGGCCACTATAATCAGTGTGTTAAGTATATAACATTTGAACTTGGTGATTTTATTCTTAAAGAAATCCAAAATAATACCATGGCTAAGAAGAATCATAAAAGGAAATTCAAACCAAATTGGATAGGGCCTTTCATCATTACTTTAGATTATGGATCAGGAGCATACAAGCTTGCCACACTAGATGGAGATGAACTTTTTGAGTTGATGAATATTATTCATCTCAAGTGGTACTATGATTGAGCACTAAGGTCTATTATCTATAAGGACCATTTTAGTTATGCCATTTTATTACTGTTATTCTTTATATAAATACCATCCTTATCTATCCTCTTCACCATATCCACTTTCTATTTCTGACCTATCAGCCCATTACATTCTAAATCCTAGCTTGTTTGACCTTGGTTTTTTCCATTTGTTATGCATTTTCAGCATCAAGGTATCTGATCAATTTTATCATTTGGTTCTAGTACTTCAGATAGAGATTGTATTTTGGGATAGTGTGATAGAAGTTTTAGTAGTTGCATCCTTCCTTTGTTATTCCTTTCTTACCACTGATCTTGCTACTAATTATAACCACCTTTGGGTAAATTATTACCATTGATCTATACCGTTATGTCCTTGTTATAACTACCTCTGGGAAAACTAGGGACCACATTAAGCCTTGACATACTAACTCGTCACTTCCTATGTCATACTATGCCTTTTTACCAACTATGCCTATTTTGTTTGAGTTGACTGCTACACTCATCGAATTCCTCTACTGTAAGGGAAAAACTATAGTGACTTGAGGTCCTACTCTAGGACTATGTAAGTAGTTCTTGATACTTGTTGAGTTCAGCTCAGTCATCCTAACCCATACCCTCACCATTCTGTGAGTAACCTGAGCCACACTCTCACCATTTTTTAAGGAACCTAAGTTTGAAAGCTCTCACTATTTTGTGAGCTTGAACCATTTAGTGTCTCATCATTCTCAATTGATCTGAGATACTTCAAAAAATTCTAAAAACATTTGAAAAATCATTAGAAAAGAACAAAAACATTCACCACTTATTTGCCTTAAGGATTCTGGGAACCCTTACTAAGTTACCAACAAATCACTTGTCACATAGTTTCCCCATCCTTTTTGGCTTTTTCTCTCATGCACTTATCTTTTTTCAAGACCATTCCTCTTCTTCTATCACATATATTCTATTTGTTTTCCTTAGTTATCACATTCTTCCTATTCCCTAGGAGAACTACATTTGGCCTAAAGTTTTTTATTAGATATTATATCGATAGAACTATGTAGGCAGCGTTCACTTACTTAGTGCATATGGAGATAGCTCAACCACCCCCTTCCTTTTCTTTAATTCCCTCATTTTTTTCATTTGTTAAGTTGTCACCTATTTTCTAGGGGCAATGTTCATAGGGTTTCTATTGCATTATTTGTTTGTTTGTTTTTGCTTATTTTGTTTGTTTGCTTTTAGGATTGTTGCCTTGATTTAGTTTATGTGTGTTCATTGGGTGATTCCTTGCCCACACTTACACTTTAATTCATCCATATTCATATGTTTACATTGTCATCATGGTTTCTATCATTGGTGTATTGTGTTTTATTGAGTATTGGATTTTAGAAGTCAGTCCTTATGCATATTTTGGCCAATTCCTCATGATGTTATACCATGATGGCTACTGACATGTGCTAAAATAAACCTAAGGTTCAAGAATTTTATTTAGCAATGGTGGCATCTCTTCATCACTGACATCCTGATTCACTCCCAATCATATCCCAAATAGAGTAATTAGCCATGAAATAATTTTAAACTTTATTAGTTCAGATGAGCATCTCCCTACTAGTAGGTTGTTTCAATTCATCATTACCTTTTGTGTTAAGTTATCATCATCCTCGGCCAAGTTTATCATGTTTTCCATAACTAGGGTCTAATGATTATAACTACCTATGGGAAAATCATTGCACACTATCCCACTTGCATTTCTCAATTATTATAACCACATTTGGGAATATCATTATTTTGTCACCACTTTACTTTTTTTGCCTATACAGGAACATATTATTATCTTGTTTGTCTATCCTAACTGGGGTAGTTCCATTTTCTCAATGATTATAACTACCTTTAGAAAAATCATTGTGTTATCATACCACATTGCCACTATCAGGGTGCAATGTTTATAAGTGCCTTTTTGAAAACCATTGTGCACCATCCCATTTACATTCTTAATGATTTTGACTAATTTTTTAGTATCATTGTGTTTTTCCCCCATCATCTTTATTTTTTTTGGTCCTCTCATTTCACTTCTTTCTTTTCAAGGGACTATTTTCCAACTTATGTGTGAGAACTGTTCCCTTAAGAGGGCATCATATAATTATTTTATCATCATTGTAGTTGTGCACATACATGACCTTTTCATTATTTGAGAAGACATTGATTTGCCTAAAATTTGCAAAAATTTTCCAAATAGGGAAAAATTATAGACACCTAAAATTGGCCATTGATAACCTCCAACTAGGCTTTTGGATAATTTCCACCCAAAATGCATAATTAGGCCTAAAAATACTCAAGCTTATTAAATGAGTTGAAATTGATATATTCAAATACCAATTTTGGCCAAGGTATCCTTAAATGGGGTAATGAAATTTATGGACCAACTAACTTTGATCAAATCATTCTAAGTCAAAATGCCAAATTTACACCTATGTGCTTTGGATTACTCTTTCCTATCAAATCTTTTACACAAGATGTATGCCTTTGTTATTTTTGGTTGGTAACATCCTAAATGGTATAATTAATTCAATGCATTTGATAGTGATTTCCAATTCCAATCCAATCAAATTTTAGACCAATAACAAGGCATTTTGATCAATTTAGGTAATTTGTTCATAAAGTGCTTAAACATGCTTAAGAACTAATTAAACTAAATTAGAGCCTAATCAATAATTCCATGGAAAATTGTTGAATACTTGTTTATAAACATGAATATTAAATATTTACATCATCAGGTGATGTCATTTCTTGGGAAGACATCCCTAGGCCATTAATGCCACAAATATCAGGATTCATACCTCTCATACCTCATCAATGCCTTCCATGATGCCATCCATTCCTCTTAATTCCACTTCTTCCAATGTCATGATGAAGATGATTATAAACTTAATTCCAAAAATTTAATTCATCCTCAACCACACATCTCAATCCTAAGATGGATGATTCAGGTTGATTCTAGATATTCTCAAAAATCTATAAATAGAGAGGCTATGAATATCATTTCTAAGCTATTTTGGTGAAAAGTTATAATGCAAAAATATATTCAAGGATCCATTTCAATTAGTATTACCATTCCAAATTGATTCCAAGCTAAGCCAAGCCACAAGACAAAGGTGACAAGGAGAGATGGAGGTAGCCAAACTTCCATTGCCAAGGAGTTCATGATCACAAGCCGAGCAAGCCACTACAACAGGAATTTTGCAGCATCCAAGGAAGATAAAAGAGGTTTCTTTTGAATTTTAATTATGTGTTTTATTCATGTTTTTAAAATAATATCTCTCTAGTGTCTAGGCTTAGAGATGTTATACTAGTTAGTGTGTTTCTTTCATTTTGGAACTAACCCCATACTAACCATCCTCTCTTGAGTCAAATTTCTAGATTCACAAGAACTAGAACCATGCCACTCCCTTCTCTCTTACCTTACATATTGGGACCTCATCCTTCTTCTATCTTAATATCTCATCCTTCTACCAAGAAGGTCAACCCTCCTAAAACTACCCAAACTAAAACTCCTCCTTTCATTCCACTTGTACCTACCCCTTCTAAAACATCAACCTCTCATCATTTTTAACCAAGATTTCTACCTCCAAATTCTCACCTATCTCCAAACCTTCATCATCTCAGTCATCCACCTCCAAATATTTCACCTTTAAATCTTCCACCTCAAAAACATCCAATACCAAACAACCTTAATCCAACCCACCTACCAAAAACTAGTCACCCTTAATACCTTTGCTCGAATCTTATTCAACCATTTTATAAAGGTTGTTGTAAACCTATTCCTTTAGCCTACCACTTGTTATACCCTTTGACCCTTTAAAACCTAAACCATCTTGGTTTAATGATAGTTTAATTTTCTCATACCATAAGACACTTGACCATGACATGGAGAACTACAAAGCTCTCCAAGCACTTGTCCATAACTTATGGGATGAGGATGATCTATTGTCAAATGAACCTCTCTTGATCCCATTATCAACCCAACCATAAAACCAACTTACCTAACAAATAAATACTCCCATGCTCTCACCTAAGAGTGAGGATGAATCGAAGCATCCCTCTAGCTAAACACTTCACCTCATCCACACTATCCATATGGTTACCCGATCTTGAGCCCAATAAAAGGATAAGGGAAAGGCCAAAGTGTCTATTCCATGGACATATCCTTCCACCCCTCAACATTTCAACTAAACTCAGACACCTTCACCTTCACCTTCACCAAAACCTAAAATATCCATTTTGGGTACCTCTAACTCCAACCCTTCTGAATCTATCTAACAAGTATTTCTAAAATAATTTCACCAAATATAGATGAAGATGATCCTATATGAACTAATAAACACCTCACCCCATCACCGATAAGCATTGATAGAGGATCTACAATCTATAGAGGTCTAACTCAAAGATCCTCAACCTCTTGTAGCCTTTATTAAAAACCTTCAACTTTCCACCCTTGCCATATTTAAGGATTCAGAGATACCTTCTATTAAACCTGAAGATCCTGATCTTCCTCTCTTCATCACTGTATAAATCAATCAAACTCACATCAAAATGGTGATGATTGATGGGGAAGCTAGTATTAACATTATTTCCTCTCATTCTTATGGCCAACTCCATCTGCCAAAGAATATCATGTCATAAACCTCAATGGTCCTCCATTATTTTAATGATACTATGGCCACAACCTTGGGAATAGTCATCCTCTACATTTTCTTGGGACCACACATGCTTTCAGAGATCTTCTACATTGTATAAAGTGAGTTCTAATACAACTTACTTGACACCCTTAGATCTGGTCCATGAGTTATGTCTTATCCACCTTGCATTTATGTGTCAAGTTTGAACATGAGGGTCAAGTGGTCATTATACAAGCTAACCCTAGTCCTTTTACATCTTACAACATGACATATCAACCCAATGATGTTTTTCTTCTTCATTTATCCACCTCACCACCAACTAATAAGAACACTACCTCACAATCAACCAATAATAATTCTACCCCTATCATCGATGAAGTTTCAACTAGATCATCTATCCATTCTTGTTAGATCCTTATAGATGACCCTTTAGAACCAACATTATAATGTATCTCATTAGGAGAGTATCATATTTTAGCCTTGGATTCCTTCCTTACTCCTCAAGAGTATGGGAACACTGACTAGGATCCTACTTATGACCCCAATATTAAAACCATCATCCCTTTTAGGCTCCCCAACCACCAAACCAACTTCATCTATGGGGGATTTAATCATCTACTTACTATTTCTTCCACCACCTCTTCTATCCAACCATTCAACTCTAATTTCTCCTATTTGGACAAACTAGAATTTTATATATTATACCTTCACAGGTGTGCCTAGAAAGGATTTGGCCTTGGCCATTATGAAAATGGAACCCATGATTTACCTTCCATCAAAACTTAGAAACCTCATGAGCTAGTTGGCCTTGGGTTTGTACCACCAGAAGAACCCACCGATTCACCCAAACCCATCACCACTATTGAGGAAAAAAATTCATCCTCACCAACTCAATCTCCTTCAAAGTTTAAGGATCTCAAAACCATTCCTCCCAAATATTTTTAATCAATATTGTTAGTTTGAGGCCCTTAACCTATCAAAAGGATGGTTGAACTAAAATTTTTCCTTTGATTCATCTTGAAATGGTAGAAAATGATTTTCCTACCATCAACACCATCCAACATCAAGATGATGATTCCATTCTCACCTATCTTGGTGAAGAGGATTATTATATCCACAAATCCCTTCCTCCTGAGAACTAAACCATATTAAATGAATCAATTATTAATGTCAACTTAGGTAATTATGATTAACCTTGCATTATAAATATTGGTCAACTTTTAGATTCCTTGAATCAACAAGATTACCCTTCCTTCCTTCATGACCATAACATAGCATTTGTTTGGTCCTATCAAGATATGATAGGAATTGACCCTTCTATATCCCTCCATAACATTGTTAGCCATCCTAATGCTAAGCTTGTTAGGCTAAAGATTCACAAGATGCACCCTCATATCACCCTTCTAGTCAAAAAAGAGCTTCAACACCTCTTATCTATTAATTTCATTCAACCCATTGACTATCCCTAATGGGTTTCCAACATCTTCCCCATTTCCAAACCCATTAGGGGATTTCACCTCTGTATTGACTTTTGTGACCCCAACCTTACCTGTCCAAAGGATGACTTCCCTTTGCCTATCATTAACCAAATTATTGATCTTATAACTGGCCATGAGATGTCATCTCTCATATATGATTTTTTAGGGTATAATCAAATCTTGATTTCCCCTAAAGATCAACATAAGACTTCTTTCATCACCCCTTAGGGAAACTTTTGCTATAGGGTCATGTCATTTGGTCTCAAGAATGTTGGAGCAACCTACCAACATGCCATGACCTACATCTTCCATGATCTAATCCAAAAAATCATAGAAGAATATGTAGATAACCTCCTTTAAAAATCTAAATATTTCAAGGGTCATCTCAATGTCCTCAAAATTATCTTTGAGCATCTCATCCATTTCCAAGTTTGACTCAATCCTAATAAATGTGTTTTTGGGGTCCTATCTAGAAATCTTCTTAGTTTTATCATATCTCTTCAAGGAATCAAAGTAAACCATACCAAAGTCAGAGAAATCTTCAAAATGCCACCTCAAACACACCTTACGCAATTCCACAACTTGTATTGGAAGCTCCAATCCATCCATCACTTCATCTCTCAATTATTAGATAAATGTCAACCTTTTCACCATATTCTCAAGGAAGATACATCTTTTAATTAGACCAAAGATTACCAATGATCCTTTGATTCACTCAAAGAGTACCTTCTTTTTCTACCTATTCTTATCCCACATAAAGAGGACCAAATCTTCTACCTTTATATCTCCACCACTGACCATTCCTTATGGGTAATGCTTGTTCACCATGATGAACAAAACAAAGAGCAAGTTATCTACTCTATAAGCTACACACTTATAGAGTATGAGAATCGATACACCCATACCAAAAAAATTTGCATCACCTTAGTCTTTATGGATACCAAACTTTGTCATTATCTCCTGAATCACAAAACCTTTATCATCACTAACACTAACCCCCTCAAATACATGCACTCTAAACCATACCAAAATTAGCATATGGCCAAGTGGTTCATGCTCCTAGCTAAGTTTAACCTTGAGTTCTGCCAACGAAAGTTGATTAAATGGAAATTCATCGATGATCAATTGGTTGAAGCTCCTTTACCAAACAACCAACAGCTTCCTCTTATGTTTTTTGAATGAGTCCATCATGACTCTTTCTAAAGAAGACATCCCCTACCAAAAAGCCATGTTTTGTAATGGCTCAAAGTGTTAGAAAGGTTTGGGTGCCATAGTTATTCTCATTCCCCTCGATGGTGAACCTCTTCATCTTTCTTTCAAACTTGATTTTGAGTGTACCAAAAATATGACTCAGTATGAATCCCTAGTAATAAGTCTCCAAACTACTCTATCCTTAGGAGTTAAGATAATTAGTGTCCTTAGTCATTCCCAACTTATAGTCGACTAGGTCAGTCAATCCTACCAATGTAAGAATGATGTCTTAAAAAATCACAAATAACTAGTAGATGTACTCTTATCATCATTTGACTGTTACCTTATATAGTTTTTTTTATGATCTACCAACAAATTTGTGGATACAATGGCTTCCCTTGCTTCCCACATCCCATCTCAGCCATCCAATTCCAAGTTATTTATCACCATCCATCATTTTATCACATCTTCTTATATCCAATCTGACATCCCTACCATTTTTAGTGTGGAGGCATCTCCATTAGACACTTCATATGAGCAAACATTTAACTACCTCAACCTCGACATCATTCCTTCCAACCTATATAGTAATGCCCAAAGAGCCTTTATTCAAAGTACCTCTCATTATACCATACTAAGGGAATCCTTTATAAATGTGGTTTTGATGACCTCTCTATCCATTATCTATGTAATCATGAAGCTTCCCATACTATAAAATAAATTCATGATGGGATATTTTGGGGACACTTTAGTTGTTTAGTTGTTGTTAAACGTATCCTTTGCCTTGTATACTATTGGCCCACCCTTAACCAAAACTATTGGGATTATGTAAATAAGTGTGTTAAATGTAAGGAACATGCTAATTTACATCATGCACTGACCCATGGACTTCAAGTATCTAATAAATTTTGGCCCTTCTCAAAATGGGGACTATATCTCATTAGGGATATCAATCCTCATTCTTCACAACAACACCACTCCATCACCACCACCACCGAGTATTTTATCAAGTGGTTGGAGGTTATTCCTCTTATATCAACCAAAGATGGCAATATTTTTGACTTCATAAATCATCATATCATCTATCATTTTAGTGTTCCCAATAAGATCATCATTAATAATGGAAAATATTTCAAAAACACATAAGTCCAAGTTATCTATGAAGCATTCGGCATCAAGTTAAGATTTTCCTCACCTTACTATCCATAATCAAATGGATAGGTAGAAGCCTCTAACAAAACCCTTAATAAAATTTAAATCAAATTAGTCAATGATTCTGGTTGGGATTGGCACTTGCACATCCCTTTTACTTTATGGAAATATCACACTAGCATTCAAACCTCTACCACTTCTACCACTTTCTCTCTGGTCTTCAAAGTAGAGGTAGTCTTGCCTCTCAAATTCTAGATTCACTCTCTTTGTATATCCTTACAATACATCATTTCTTAGAGAAACTACTATCAAGAGTGTCTAGCATGACTTGAGCTACTTGACAAATGCCACTTAGTAGTGCTTAACCACCTTCATGTCTATCAAGAGCAAATCAAGCATGCCTATAACAAACACTTAAAAGAATGAGAATTCAACATCAAAGACATTGTTTTAAAATATAATCAACATCTAACCAATATGGATAAAATCAAGTGAGACAAGTTTGCTTTCAATTGGATTGGACCCTACATCATAACCTATAAGTATAGATTAGGAGCTTACCATTTATGCTCTCTTAAAGGCAAACCAGAACCCGATCCTCTTAATGCTTCACATATACATATATTATTTTTTTAAACAAGGATCATACTCATCCTTTGTCTAACTTAAGCTCATCCCTTGATTTAAAATATTTTCACCCTCCTCATACCTTCATCTCATCTCCTTTTAAGACAATCAATTACAACATAGATACATGTGATTAACCATTATAGTCATAGACTAATCCTAAATATGGGTACCACAACTCTACCCATGGCATGGTTTTCATGGATACTTTTCATCCCTAATTAGAAGGAATCCCATGGTCATTGTCTCTTAAAACCACCCCTTTTACCTATCATTAACCTCTTGTGTTTTATGTTTTTCCCTCATAAAGGTAAACCTCTAAGCCTAAATAGACTTGTCCATGTCTAACCTAGCATAAAAATAATTTGGGATACCAAAATATCACTTGGGTCAAATATCTATATCATGAAAAATGCTCCCTATAATTACAACTACCCAAAATCTAAAATTGCTTAAAAATATAGACTGTTCCCTAGAAAGACAACTACCAAATAAATAAACCCAAACTTGGACCACTCCTTTGAAGGATGGCTAAGTCAAATTTGTCAAAGCAACAATTTGAAGCTTCCCACATTAATAATCTTCACAAACCTATAAAATTAAAGAAAAAAATGACCCTATATCAAAATCAAAACAAGTTATCCCAAGAAAGCTATAATCAACTTTCACATATAGCATTTGTAGACTTCTCACATTGATCAATTTACACTTTGTATATGACATGGACTTATTTATTATGGTTCTTAGGTCACCTATAGAAGTGTAAAAATAACCCACATAACTTTACCTTACCTATCATCCATTTTCCTTGCATATCACCTACCACCCATCTCCCCTTTGTACCATCTACAAATTAAGGGACTTTGAGTTTACTTGAAAAAATGTGATTAAGACACCATTTTATCAACCAACACATGCTAATGTGAAGCATTCAAATGGATTATGTTCATTATTCAAATCTAACTTTGTTTTTGTTTAGTCTTTACCAATGAAGGAGCATCATGCCTTTTTTATATTCTCATAATTGTTTCATACATTCACTTGGACATATGTCTCATTTTTTCTTTCCCCACATCTAGTTTGTTATCTAACCTACTTTATGTGCTATCATCAAACAAAATAAGACACATCACATATCTATAACCATGATTATCATCCTTTCCATACTCATAAATCATAACATCATAACCATTTATAAAAACAAAACACCACATCATCCATAATCATCATATGCCTAAGCTAGTGAGTATACATCTCATAAGTATAAATCATGATAACCATAAACATCAAAACCAAAACTATAAACCATGAACCATAAAATCACATTTGTATATCATCATCATGTCATATACATCATGTCTCATCAACATAGAATTCTACATATAATCATGTGTATCTATCTCTCAAAAATATGCATCTCACTACATCGGTTCGCATGCCAGTATCAAAATCATCTACATCTATACATATCATATCATATACTATGCCCCTAGGGAACCACTACCACTATCCCCTCCTAGAGAACCACTACCATATAGTGCCTACCCTCTTGATGTGCCTATCTACCCACTCACTAAAGTGGCCCACTAACCTGGAGTCACTACCCCTACACTACCTACCAATTGGTTCTATACTCACCCCATCAAGGCTCTTGTGGACACTATGTCAAAATTATGGCATCATAATATTGTAACTACTCAACTATGGCCAAGTACCATGCCATAGGGATACTACTTGGTGGTTTTTCCAAAGCTATAGCTACTCCTCTCTACCTTAGGGTGTCCCTCTCTTGGGTCACTAACCCTATTGAAGTCTTAGCCTAGTCCCTCTCCACTATCACAATCATAACCTAACCCTATAATTTCACAATCTATCCCTACAATGTGGCCACATATCCTTATAATGTTGTGATCTACACCTGTGTAGTGGCCAGTGTTACTCTTACTTATCCATAAGGGCTACCTCCCTGTAACTGTACTTATGGACCCCTACCAATGGGATCCACATCTATGTGATGCCTACCCCCATCATCCCACCCAAAATATATAGCTACATAAACTAGTTGATAATGTGTTACATGCCCATTAACAAAACTAGCACCATTGATCTCTACTCTAACTGGAAGCTCCTTGTAATAAAGAATCACCTCCTCTAACTATAGCTCAACAAGTAAAAAATCAACATCCTCCCTTTTATACCTTGGAAAATATTTAGGATCTCTTGTACTAGGCCAAACTACCTACAAACTCTATCAAATGGGATGAGCTCAATCTCACACTCTTTCCTCCCATAAATCCACTTGCAGATCTATAGTGAAAAAATATGTTGAGTGTAGTGGGCTCACCTCAAAAACCCCACATATGAACTTTAGACCACATCCCCAACTACCAGGACCTCCACTGCCTCCCTAAAACAAACAATATCCCTCATACCCCCTCCATCTCCTGTGAGTGCATAGTCACCCCTCTACTACATGAATCTTACCCTGAATCCCATCTAGGCATAGCCCTCCCATGGTAACCCCATCAACCTTAGGACCTTGATATGTTCATAGGCCCAAAAATGAAGCATAAAACCCACACTAATCCGATATCTATAATGTGATCAAAACCCCCATAACTCTCTATATATCTTAACCAACCAAATTGGTGACCACCCAAAAACTATCCATCTAAGCAACATCTCCACCAAAAAACCTAGTAGAAAATATGGAAACCACCCACTACTCAAATTTGGTAATGCAAAATAGGAAACTTCTATCATCATCATCATCATCATCGTCGTCGTCGTCATCAACTACTTATCATCTATGGCTCTCTAATATAGAGGTTTGTAACTAAATCCTCTAACATGCCATCTCATGAATATATTATCATCACCATATAAGAGCTTCATATGATCATATCTCTCCTTGATCTCAATATGATATATCAATTCCCCTTGAATGGGTAGCTAAGTAATCCTATATACATCCTCTAGTAGGATGGTCATCTCTCCCATTGGTAATATAAATGTGTTTGTGGTTAGATCCCATCTCTCAGTGAGGGCCATGATCATCACCACATCTTATGGCACGTGGTATAAATGTTGAGGCTAACCTCCTCCATGTGTATCCAATCATCCTCAGTCATCCCTTGATGGATCTTCACAATCTAAGGGACATGATCTCACACTAGATCAGATCTCATGCCTACAAAAATAATTAGAAAATGCATTTATCTTTTCTATTTAACTACTCTACCCATAGATTTCACCTTGTTTTACCTCATTTCACCTTATTACTACAAACTTACCTTTTTTTATTTTCTATCTTAACTAAATTATCATATCTTTGAGCCCACCCTAAACCCATATCACCCACACACTAAATGATAAAAACACTAACCTTCACCAACAACATTTTACCCTTACACCCATTTTCCTTGACCTTTCATCAAACATAATCTTACCAATAAACATATTAATTTTCCATTCACCTTAGCCTTTTATCAAAACTCCTTTGACCATTTATTTAATCACTAATGATCACTATGACCACTGATGGTTGGTTGGCCCTTTAGCCCCCAGTCTTTGACCACTGATGGTTGACTATGACCACTAACAGTTGGGTATGATTGCCAATGGTCACTGTGTGTGATTTCTAATGGAGAATACCTAACCCTACCCACCCAAAACCATCCTAAATTTCATTATAATCCTCAATAAACCTATCATTATACCTATCTTGACCCTCTCTCAACCTACCTACATTCTCAATTTCACTTTTCATTCACTACTTCAACTAAAAATAGTATACCTAACCAAATACCTAGGGCAAACCCAAAACCCTATCAAAAAACAAACTAACTAATACAATTCAATTATCAATTAACCAAATCACTCTACTATCAATTCAAGGAAACACATACCTCATTCCTCAACCATCATCAAGGAGGAAGTTTAGCTCCTCCTGCTCAGCCACATCCTCATCCACCCTACATCCTTAGTCCAACTATCTGGTCCACCTCAATAATCACAACACCAATCAACAAATCAACAGCTATTTTTTTATCACCCTTGTCCAAAATGCCAAAATCACCAAGTATAGGGGAGTTAGAGAGTCAAAATCAATAATGAAAATGACTTGCCCATTTTTAAATTTTTATCCCCATAGTTTTAGGGTTTTCCCCTTAACTGTCAATGATTAGGGTGACTATTGATGGTCGATTTTGGGACCCCTAACCATTGATGGTTAGGAAACCCACTTTTCAACTATTTTAGTACCTACACTTTAGTACCACCTTTGAAGATTACTCTTCTCTACCAAACCACAACCAACTTATGGAGGGCACCTATTCTCTACAAACAAAACATGAACCATCAGAGAACTCCCCCTCTAACCAACTATCTGACCACATCTACCTCGATGTTGGCCATTTTACCTTGAACTATTTTATATTTTTGAGATGACCTTACCTTGGTCCTTTTGACCACACCGACCAACCTTATCATGTTGAACATTTGAACTTGCACCACCTAGTACATACCAGAACATTTGTGTTTTTTTATGGTAGCACTTATTACCTTAGATACCCACAAAAACACTGACCCTATCTAGGAGACTTAGATTTATGAGTGTTCCCAACCACCACACTTAAATTTAGCTATGTGGTCCATTGATCACTTGTCTTAGAACCAACCTAAATTTTACCAACTATGGTAACTTAGTCTATGTTTAATCTTGGATATCAAAACTTAGTCATATTTTGTGTGCATATTTGTGCTTCAAATGCCCAACCACCATTGTCACCAACCTTGTGACTTACCATAAACCACTTATCAAACCCCAAACTCAATTTTAGTTTCACCTCATCAACTCTTGCTTTAAGGGGGATCACAACCTCCCATGCTCAAGGCAACCAAACCCTCTGACCCATAATCTATTTTTGTTTTACAACTTGCTAATAAAAACTATATAACAAAACAGGGTAAAATGTAGACACTAAAATTTTTCACACTATAGTTTTGAATGTCAAAACACCCTTATATTAGACCATTACCCAACCCTTGACCATGACCCTAATTCAAGTTAGATAATTATATAACCAACTCACTAAGTTAACCCTTTTTACCCCTCTTAACCTATGACACTCGACCATCGATGGTCAGCTTGACTGCCAATTATTACCCTAACTATCAATGGTCAGGTCCCTTCCCCACCACCTGAACAAACACCTGATCAACTATGTACAAGATAACAAAACATAATTAAATATGTTCACATTAATTTATGCTAACACATCATGATTCATTTAAATCAATAACCTAACGTCCTATGGAACCTTCTACCTCCATCTCTCTTTTCCTACAAAAGGAAGGGAGTAAGAAGTGAAAGGGGATCAATAATCAATAATTATTTCACATAAGTGATCAATATTTCAACTAGTAGGTCTTATTTCTAGTAATATAACAACTAAAATATAGACTTAAACCTCTAATAAAATTTCTCTTAAGGCAAAGTATGAGTACTCTAGAAAAATTTCTCCAAGATCAGCCATCTACCATCAAACAACAAAATAGGTACACTTTATATTTCTAGTTTTATTATTTTGGTTTTTGACCTTCCTATCCCAATTAGACCTTTCTACATATTAATTTTTAACTCCTAAACCTTTAACCACATCTTAGACCATTCACTGACCTATTTTACAACTCTTTTTTTTAACATCTTTAAAATCTATAGGAACCATTGATGATCACCCTAACTGATGATGGTCACCCTCAACTACCGATGGTTATCCAACCACTAATAGTCACCCTAATTGCTAATATTCACTATGGAAAGAAATAAAAATAAGTTATTTCCAACCCCCTACCCCAACCAAATCTAACTTTTTATGTCCCTGCATATTCACAAAGACCTCACCTATTTTCTAAACCTAACCTAGCCTAATTTAACACTAGTATTGACCCACTATTGCTATATTTAGTTTTTTTAATCAAGCATATATTTCTTCTTGTATTTCATTTCAATTATTTCTATTATTTTATGTAAGTACCAACTCTTTATCTCTTTCAACTTAACTATTATCAAAGAGTGGATTGATTACCTCTTAGCAAGCTCATGCTTCTTAGGTCTAATCCATGTTAGGCATTCCACCTTGCTACCCATCTAACAACCCTTTGTATGAGTGATTTATTATCTACATGTCATTCTTCCCAAGACAAAGAGGAGTTTTTCACATTAATTTGGATCATGCATGCATAAATAAATAGTTTCTTCTACCACACTCTTATTACTAGTTTCTTCTTTAAATAAGAAATGAGCAAAAATTAAGATAAACATTATGTTAAGGCTGATAGGAATTGATATAGGACTAATATGCCTCATCCACTTATATAAAACTAAAATTCAACTCAATCTTAGCCATAAAACATCATCAAATAATAAATTGAAAACATAATTTACTTTGAATAAGTGACTGGGCTGCTAGAACTAGCTAATTATGCATGAAATTGCCATTGATGTTTTGAATGCCTCCAAAGGTTTATACATAGAAGAACAACACCAAAAATCCTTCAAAAAAATGGGACCTTAGTCCCACCTAATGTGTCAAAACTATTATCAACCAAATTTTCACCCTTTGGAAGGTAGTTTAAGCCTTATAAATATGTAATAACATGGAAACATCTCAAGGTTGTGGGTGACCTATTGCAGGGGTAAATATCTTGGTGAAAGGGTTAGTTCCCCTTGATGAATCACTTAGGCTGACAAACTACTCTACCAACTTATTAAGAAAAGAGAGATAAACTTAGTCTAATGTAGGTGATGCACCAAATATGTTGTACAACTACCAACCAAATGTAAATTCAATTCAAACATGAGACTAACCTTCAATAAACACTTCTCCAAATCTACCTCTCTACATAAATACTTCTCATGAAGGTTGTGAAGAATGATTGAGCTAAGAGGACTACTCAAGAGGTCATGACATGGAAATATTGAAAATATAATTCACTAAACCCTTACACCTCACTTAGACACTTCACAAGACCTATAAAAAGGATTCTAAATTGAACATGAATGCAAGAAAGGACAAACATTCCAAGAAAAAAAGACTATCACTTCACAAAATCAGCTAGTCAAGCATACACATTGAAACCAATAAATGGAAGAGGTTAAACCTAAATTTTCTCATTAATCAAATGCTTGAAAATGGGTAGGGATTCACCATAACCATGTGGAGGATACCAACTTAGCCTATCCAAGCTGAATTTATAGAGAAATGTGAAAGAAGAAGAAAGAAGGGCATCAGAATGAGGAAGATAAGTGCCTCATGAGAGAGTTATAATAATAAAAAGTTAAAAAAAACTACTCCATTAGGAATTCAAGGATAGTTTTTGGTATATTTAAGATTTTATTTTAATCCAAGTAGCATGGAAGTTTTAAACCTTGCATGACACCTTGCCTTACTCTTTGTAGCTACTCTTTTCCTTGGATTGTGAGAGAGGAAAATTGGCATTATTAAAAATTAGATCATGTTGAGTTAAATTATATATATACTCTTAACACCTATCAATAGTTTTATAATCTTTCCAACTAACATCTTAGTGGTAATCATCATTCATCTCCTTAGGTGTCTTGAATCCCTTTCATCTCACTAGGCCAATCTTGCTTACAATTGTCAAAACTTGATTTCATCTTCTCTAATGCATTATCTCTCCAAGAAAGGCATTTACATATAATATCAGACCTAAAATAACTCATTTGGAGACATCAAGCTCTCCTCAAGACTCTATTTTGCATCAAAAACTTTCATTTGGCCTCATTCGTTGTAGCCTTAAAATCATGTAAACATCCTTATGTAAAATAGTGTATCGATGGTACTGACACACTAACAAATATTTTAGGACCCAATATGTATTTATGGATTCCTTAGAAGTGTCATTTTTGGCCCATTTTCTCTCCTCAATTAGGCTTCTTTGCCTAGAAATTAAGTTTTGGATATATAGGCTTACCACATGTGTGAAACATCAAATAAAAATTTGATTCAATTTAAGGACCTCCTAAGGATCTTCCACATCAAATTTGAGCCCTTGACACTTTGTAGGACCTCCCAAATAGTTTGAAATAGTCATCTTTGGCCTTTTTGGTACACCTTATAGCCTACTCGTGCTAACCAATTTCATGATAAGGTACTCAATATAGTTAGGAATGTCATTTAGGTCATTTTTAGGCTTATTAAATTCATCTTATGTGTTTATAAATACCATATCCTCAATTGAGTCATTATTGGTCTCCTAGGCAACATAAAACTAGTTTCAATCCTTAAGGATTGCTCATAGATATCAGGGCTCTAATTGTCCTCATAATTCCACAAGTTGAAAGTACACTAAGGTAGATAACTCTCTCTATGAGACCAAGGTCCCATGTAATCTCTCCATACTATACTGGGTAAGAGAAGGTGACCTCTTGGGTTAGTAGACTGCATTTTGTGATGTTAAGAAGAGTTGTAGTCTTAAAAAGGTGTTTTGATGTTTGGTTTTTATTAAAAATAACCAATTTATGTCTATAAAACTTACCTAAACCTATTTAAATGGTCATATTAACCATTTTCCTCTATTAAGTCTCCTACAACTTAATTTTCCCATACCTAGGGTTCTCAAGTAAACTATTGTTAGTGATCCTAGGTGACTGTTTGAACCTATTTTCTCTATATATAAGGGTCCAAGTCTTCATGGAATGATTTTATAAGGTATTTATCACCTCCTAAGGGTCTTCAAATTTCTCATCTCAAATCCAAATAACCACCCTTCTCATGACTACTCTTATAGGACTGCCTGTGAGGTGTTAGGCTTACCAGGCTTAGACAAGGTTTTCAATATCTCCATGTTATTCTTGTTTATAAGGATCTCATAGGATAATATTAACAACATTAAATCATCCTAAAATGGTTTACCTTAAATCAGATATTTATCTCTCTCAAAACAAGCAACTATCTTTCATGAGGGTAGTTAGATCTTTAGACATCCATTTGACTATGTGTGCAAGGTCTAGAGCTCTGTTTAGTCATCTTATATTTGAAATATATTTAAGAATAATTAAAATCCATTAGTTTATTGTAATTATTTTCTCATATTTATTTAAATTCAATGCTTCCTTTGTGTACTCTATATTCTTTTTATTCTTGAAACTAGCTTACTTCTTGAGCAAACTTGTAGATGACCATTAGGATGGTTTGACTATATTTGAGGGTTTTATGACTTATCTACAAGTTATTAGAAAATTAAATTACCTATAAATGACTTTTTTATAATATTTTATAGTTTAAAACCCTCTAAAATTTCCAAAAATATTTCACTTTCACAAGCACATAACTTTTCCTTGCACCTTTTCAATGTGTGGTTATAGGTGGCTTATTAGGAAAGAATCTGAACATGAAGTTTGAGAATTTGATATTTTAAACTATATCATGGCACCTTGAAGGTAATAAAACTTAATTTAATTTTATATTTTACTATACTAAAATATTTATTGACCCCTTCATGGTGTTTTCAACTTCTACCTTCTTGTCCTCATATGCAGACCTATGTATAGGTGACTATTGAAAAGAGCCCATATATTCTTCTAGTAGTTATGTCATTGGTAATGTCAACCTTTTACGACCCTTAAATAGTTCAAGTGTGCATTTTTATGAGTCATATATCATATTATTATTGATTCATGTTTCATACCTATCCTCTTACATGAACATTGGATCCTTTATTCAAAATGGGGACCAACAGGTTTGTAACCTGTAGATCTACCTTTTCTGCTTGAGTGGATTGTTAAAACATCTTCCTTGAGTCTTAGTCATTTTTAATATTATATCCACTCTTTTCAATTGTATATCCTCCTATATAAATATATTTTATACCTCTGACTAAACATTGTGCCATCCCAAACTTGAATCATTGTATATGCAGGCATATGCTTATACAGTTAATTCTTATGCAAGGCTTATGCATAGAATCAGAGTATATGGTCATTCATGTTTTTGATTATGTCATGAATTTTTTCAAGGTAATATAAGTGTTTAGGAATATATGTCATATTTATCCATTGTTTGAACACTTCAATATGAATCCTATACATAATGAATATTCACCTACAGGTCTATAGACCTATGGGTGAATGAACTTATCTCAGTCCTTATTATAGAGTGTATATGAGTCTCATTCTTATTACCTTGAGATTACAAATTTTAATAGTGACATTCTCATGATTTATCATTAATTTTCATTTCCAATTGGGCCAAATTTGATAGATGGGCTTGTAGAAGGTTACTTATGGACTATGTCATACTTCCAAAGTATAAGAACATGACATCCCTTGAAATGCTATCTTCAAATATCAATTTTTAGAAAGAGAGACAACATTAATCATCATATAGTGAGGTATTATCCATGATAAATGAATTACTTATAAAAAATTTAATGTGGAAACTCTTCAACTCAACTAAAATACTTGCAGTAAAGATGACAAGATCTATACATTTGAGACACTTTTATCCTTTATGAAGGCACTTCATGAGTTGATTTGGTTGAAATAATAATTTAAAATATTATTTTGAACTCTGAAAACATCCTACAAAACCATTCTCCTCCATCAAATTCTGCCATGAAGTAACAAGAGCAAAACCATACCCTTCTTGAATGGATAAGGCATGGTGACCCACTGTCACTCTTAAAAATCATTCATAAAGGAGGTGCCATGAATCTACAAATTAATGACACTAAATTTAATCTCATTATGATTCCTAACATTATCTGAAGTTTAAGTTTCTAACTCTCTCTCTTGGTCATACCATGCATTTGAATTTTGCCTTTCTAAGCTTGTGAAGGTAGTGATGGGGAAAAGGTAGATTATTTTGAAATTTTAGGATATAAAACTTGATCCCAAGTTTTAATCTGACCTATGGAATCCCAAGATACTCTATAAAATTATTTTCACCTACAATTTGATCTCTTATGGCTATACAAGTGAGTGAAACTCTTTCTTTGGCATTAAAAATAAGGATTCTAACCATTTATAAATTTATGAAATAAATAGAAGTTATTTAAATATTATATGGACATTGTAAATATTTATTTTATTGATTATTCTCTTTTGGAGCTTTGTCATACATTGTAATTATCCAAAAATCACCTTTTTCTTCATAAAACATTACCTTAAATTCCATAGAAGAACCTTAAAATTTCCAAATCAATATGAAATGTTTAAACAAGGTGAAAAATGCATTAAATGACCTTTAAATACAAATAAGTACCTATGAAACCACTTGACCAACTTTCATTACTCCATGACATGGTGAGGCCACCATAAGACAAGAACAACCATTACCTTAACTTTTCTAAATACACCTTAAACTATTCTAACAAGGTTTTATAAAGACCTTTTAAGGACCACATGAGTCATGACAAATATTTTAACTAGGTTATTGAGACAGGACAATAAATATTTTGCATACAAGGGTCGACATTTTGACCTTGGGGGTCAAAATTAGTCAACAGGTCCTTAATAAAGTATCAACAATTTTTGTCAGTTAATCCATATCCCATTTAGGTTGGTATAATATATAGTGACTTGAAAATTTTTTCTTAAACATAAATTTTAGCTACACCAAATTACTACATTCAAATGCTTATCACAAGTAAACATATTTAAATAATAATGTCACTTAGCTTTTAAAATCTTAATGTTACTTATATAGAAATAATTCAAAGTAACTTAACATACTAACATTATGTTTCAATTCCCATATTCTAAATGAAATAAATAATTATGTCATACTCATGATAAATTTTATAAATGAGTTCTAATAAAACTATTTTCACCTTCAAATAACCAAGTAATTTTTCAATCACCACACTAGTGATTTACAAGTAAAGCTAGAAACACGAATGCATTTACTAATTAGGAGTTAACCAAAAACCAATATTATAGAAAAACAATATGCTAAAATCAAAATTATCAACTACTTATTCTAAATAATTTTATAACTACCATGATTCCATAAATTGACTAATTTAACATGATTTCATAAACCCAAGTCAAACCAATATTGACTTAATAATACAACAAAAGTTAGACAAATCACATAATCAAAATAAAATAATTAATATTATTTTTATACAAAAACCTTATAATAATTTCTAAAACCCCATGGAGACTCCTTATATCATTTCCCCCATGTATGATTATAGTTCAAAATAATCATCAAGATAATTTCCAAACATTATTTTTTTAAACATGATTGTATTCAAGTTAGGGTTTGTGAAATACAAAACCGAATCAAATACCCAAATAGTTAAAAAACCAACCTTAGCCATTTTAACAATGGTTTTAAAAAATAATAACCTAACCAAATTGTTCAATAATAACATTAACAAAAATGATAACATAGTCAAAAATAACCTAGCTGAGCAATTCAAACAATAAACCAATAAACTATATTTTAACAAGGACATAGCTATCAAATTATAAACTTTTAACATACAGTCAATACACAAAGTTATAGCCTTTCACACTAGAAAAATAACTTCACAATGATTTAAAACCCAAGCATGAGGCCAAATATATTCTCAATGAGTAAATAACACACACATAGCCACTAAACAAAAACCAAATAAATGCAATATCCAACACAATTAATATATGCCTGAAAAAAATCCATGGTCAAGCCATCCATGCTTGCCATGAAAAACAAAACAAAAAGAACCAAAAGCTTTGACCCTGGTTAGGGTTTTAACCATAAACACTACAACACAACAAAATAATGCCAGTATTTACAACTAATACACTAACTTTATTTTCTTTTAAAAACTCATTTTCAAAATCAAAACATAATTTTAAAAATGTTACTTGGTTGATGGAATTTGACCTCATAATATATTGTCTCTTCTTTTATAGCCTCCAAGTTCTATACAAAACCAACATTAAATCCCTTATGCATCAAACAAACTAGTCAAACAATAAATATCAAAATAAACCCTAGTTAATTATACATAACTCCCACATAGACATCAAGATAAATGCATCAAATTATAGTTCCATCTCCCAAAAATGCTCATCTAAGACTCTATTACATTCCCCTTGGTCACCAGGCTAAATATTTTGGCAGAGTTTCCCCAAGGCTTCAATCTCTTCCAAAACTGAGTCCAAATAAACCAAATTAAAACCTAAATTCTCAAAGAAGCATCTCGAGCCCAATATACGGTAACTTAAGCCAATGCCATGACACCTAAGTCATTTGGCACAACCAAAACACATCAACTAATTACCAATGTCCCCAAGTTGGGTTGAATAGACTAATCAAATGCCCCAAACCAAATAGGGCTTAACAAACATGCCAATGAAATAATCAAAATAATGTCCTTCAAACAAAGCTTAAACCTTAGTGCTCAATCTAGAAACATAGAGAAGATAGGGTGTGTCCTTAATGTCCTACAACCAAGCATGGTTTTTTTAAAACATTAATCCCAACAACATTGATATAATTAAGTAATGAAATAAAATGTCAATAATCAAAATTATAGAGAATACCTAATATTAATACATGAACAAATACCATGTTAAAGTTGATAGTCATGGAGTCAATGAAAAACATAAGATACTAGAATGATAAAAATGATGATAACAAGAAGACAATAGTCATTAATATAAATATAACATAGTCAAAAGACAATCTCAAAATTGATAACATCAAGTAAAATGATGTTTGTGATTTAATAGTTTTGTGAATATTGGATTATTATTCCTAATTTAGTTAAAGGTATGGCCTATGAAATAAATAAATAAATATGCAATAATTAAGCAACTAATTTGTATAATTTGGCTGTAATTTGAATATTTCTAAACATAATAATAAGGGAGAGAAAATAATACTTAGCTAGAAACTGATTGAGATGGCTAAGACAGAGTCTAGAATTTAATGTGCAAGACTAGGGCACTATCACAAATCAATTTTTAGCCTTAATTTTATGATTTTATAGGAGAATAAAAATAAGACGCCCTAGGGTTTGGCACTATAGTCTTCTTCTTTTGCTATTGTCTAGGAGACTAGCTTTCTAGGTTTTGTTTTTTGTGTCTGTGTGAGCCTGCCTATGAAATTTTGACTATTGGATGTCTGTAGAACTCCTTATAGAGTTGATTTAGTCTTAAAACCCTAGAATCAATTTTTATTTGACAAAATTTGGTAAATAAGATGGGTTAGTGTGTGTAAGATGCATTGAACATGTATCCACACCCCTTGTGTGGGCATGCTTCCCACATACCAATACTCTGAAGAGTTATCAAGGCATATGTAGTTATCCCACTTGATGAGCTTTTTGAAATTATGTGTATGAATATGAAAAAATCTAAAAGTATATTTAATTAAGGTTTTTAGGGATTGGTGTAAGTATTTGAATAAGTTTGTATTAGTATTGGCTAGTTGTATGTAGAGAATAGGGAAGATTGCCTTAGTGGTTTTGCATATATTCTTTCTTGATTTTTAATAATTTCAAATCCTTTTTAAATTAACTTTGAATGAGATTTTATAGGGATCTATTGGTCATGTGTCAAATGTATTCATGTTAGGTTGACAAGAAGAGGGATAGGAACCAGAAGAAACTAACTATTGGAGATAAAAATACACTTGGATAGGAGTGTCAAAAATGAATACCCTAGGGTCTGGTGTTATTGTTCAAGTTGGGTGCCATATTTATAAAGTAATAAGACCTAAGGGGATGGAATCATAACTATAAATGCTTCCTAAAGGAGGTGGAATCACTATTCAGAAGGCTATAGATGACTAGGAATCAGTGAAAAGATGCCTATGAGGGTCATGAGAGTAAGCAAGAGGGATATATTGGTTGGATGTTACAAGCCACACTTAAGCTACCATTTTTCATATTTTATATGACTACATTCCCCCCCCCCCTTTATTTTAGTGTTGTATAAAAGTGAAATATTAAGATAAAAGAAAAATAGAAAGTGTACCTAAACTTACCTGCAAGGGTGAAGATCATGACATTGTATGATGATGGGTGTGAATAGAGAGATCATGTTGTGAAGTGTAAATCTATAAGATAAGACAAAGAGTAGATTATTTCTTACTAAATACACTATATCTAAAATAATAATGTACAAATCTGTGTGTGTGTGTGTGTGTGTGTGTGTGTGTGTGTGTGTGTGTGTGTGTGTGTGTGTGTGTGTGAGAGAGAGAGAGAGAGAGAGAGAGAAGAAGAAAAAGTAATGAATACACCTTACTAGATATGTGAACTAATATAAAACCTGTTATGATGCTGAGTGATGATAGATGATGCTGAGTAATATTGGGTATGTGTTATACCAATAGTAATATCACAAATAGAGTTGAGTTCTCAATTCCTTAAGAGTGGCTCAAGAATGCAAAGGCTAGCCCTTTGGCTCCATAGTTTCCTACTAAGTGAAGCTATGTGATTATGTATGTGTTAATCAATGTTTGGACTATGTGTCAAATCCCTCTGAGTAGGTGGATCAAGAATACAAATGTTAACTAGTCCTTTGGCTCCATCATTTCCCCATGAAGTGAAGCTATGAATTGATATCAGTATGAAATGTGTGTCATATGAGATGGATCCTAAATCTCATGAATACTCTGTAATCTAAAAATATGGTATGGATAGCTGAACGTATGCTAAAAACTAGGCCACTCTTGGTGACTCCTAAAGGTGGAGATTAGGCTTTTATGAAAGCCACTATGAAATTGGGCACTAGGCTTATATAAAATAAAATCTAAAATGTGGAGGTTAAATTCATTCCAAAATTATGCCAACAACCTATAGATGGAATAAGGCATATAACTACTGATAATGCCTAGGTAATGTACTAAAATCAAAAAGAAAATAAGTCAAATATGTCATGCACATTGCCCCCAATCACTGGTGTCTAAAACATGGATTCTAATTTAGAAGTTATACCAACTATCCTATCTAAAACTGGAAGTGAGAACCATCATTCCATGCATGATGCCCTTTATATCTACATTCTCTAATAAAAATGGTACTAAAACTACTATATCTAAACTGGTTTGAATGTGCAAAACTATAGCTAAACCTACATTTTTGCCTATTTTTGAATAACCTATTTTTTTTTAATTTGGATAGGAGCATAAAAATAGACACCCTAATATCTAGCACTATAGTCCAATTTGGCACTATTATCTTGGGTTGATTATGATGATTATTCTATAATTTTCACTGTCTTCTTGGTCTATTCTACTTGGTTTTAAAGTCTAGTTATTATTCTAAGTGTTTTGAATGTTGATTTTTTTACCAGTAGGAGCTCTGATCTCTGTGACAAAACCCTTGTTTATTGTCCCCTCTTTTAAGGGTAGGAATTAAGACCTTAAAATGACTATTCTTAGAATAAAAATCCCTACAAATGTGTTATGCTATGAGAATACATGATATAGAAATGATAATCAACAAGATATCTCATGATATATCATGGTTTGTAATGAGAGATTGTTAGATCAATAGGGGTATGTATAGATAGATTTAACAATGTAATAATATGTGAAATATACTAAATTGGAATTGAAATTATGGTTATTTTTTATAGAGGGATGGAGTATGATTCCCATCATGGCATCCAAGAAAGCAAAATAATGCATGATGTGGATCATGGCATTGTAAAAAAATGAAAAGCAAACAAGCAACAAACACACAAGGCAAGAAGCAAGAAGCATACAAGGGTGGCCAAGGGGCCAAACAAACAAGGGACATGGGCACATTCCACTCAAACTATAAAGTAAGCATAAAAGGCATGTTTAAATAACACATACAATTGGAAACAAGCAAGGTTGGTGTGAAAGCCACAATTAAATAGAAGAGTACAATCGAAGGACATTGGTGAATATCCTAAGGCACACATAAGAATAGAAATAAAAGGCATTGGAAAATATTCTAAGGCACATATAGGAGACAAAAAGGAATGGATAAATGCAACCAAATCTATATAAGAAAAGAAAGAAAATAAAATATGTAAATACTAGAAATACAATCGCATCTAAATAATCAAAGTAATAAGTGAAAGTATGCAAGACATGCAGTATGCAAGACTAGAAAAGAAATAAAATAAAATATGTAAATACTAGAAATACAATCACATCTAAATAATCAAAGTAATAAGTGAAATCCACAATTACATAGAAGATTACAATCAAAGGACATTGGTGAATATCCTAAGGCGCACATAAGAATAGAAGTAAAGGGCATTGGAAAATATTCTAAGGCACATATAGGAGACAAAAAGGAATGGATAAATACAACCACATCTATATAAGAAAAGAAAGAAAATAAAATATGTAAATATTGGAAATATAATCGCATCTAAATAATCAAATTAATAAGTGAAAGTATGCAAGACTAGGTATATGCTAAGAAAATACACAAGTGTTATATACTAGTGAGTATCAATAGAGTAATCTATGTAAGCTAGTAAGTAATGTACATCAACATGATAACTAGAGTATGTGGTGTAATAATGACATAACTTTGATGGTTTAGTCATGTAAAATATGCCCCCAATGGATAAATATATCGATGTGTGTCTCAAATGTAGAAGTAGGATGCTCCCTCAATGGGTAGAATGAAGAAATCAAGGAGATGGATGTCACTACACACACTCAAAGAAGATCAAGTAAAGCATGGTAATGTAGATAAATTGATAATCAATAGCAATGAACAACAAGTTTAATTCTAGAATTATAGTAGAAATGTAAACCATGGATGATGCATACAATTGAAATATTTTTGTGTTTTTGAATTATTTGAATATTTTTGGATTTTGAGTTATTTGAATGTTATTATATGTTTATTTATTTGAATGTTTTTTATATTTTTGATATAATCTATGTGCAATCAATCATAAGCAAATTATGTACAAGAAATTGAAAAGAATCTATGTACAAGTAAGTTGGAAAGGGATGATACTTACTGATGAGTCTCATGGGAGACTCCTTATCATAGTCTCTTGTATCGAAAAAAGGAATCATGCATGATTTTTAAGCATGAGAGAATGGTTATCACTATGATTCTAAATATTTATATTCATTATTGCTATCTTAGAAATCATAATAACTTGTATTGTTCCACTCATCATTATCATCTTGATTTTGAACCAATGGAATGCTAGTGTTGACTTTTATTGTAGCTGGATATTTTCTTTTGATAAATTGTGTTTGTTAATGATTTGCCTTAGGATTTTCAATAAATCCCAAACCTTGGTGAAAAACATTATCAACTAGTAGAATAGGAGTAGTGATGCCTTGAGCATGTTTGCCCAACCTTTGACCTTGATAATCACATTATTATATATATTTTTGACCAAACCCATACTAATTTGAAAGTTAAGCCTCATTTTGGAGTGGTATATTTGCATCTTTTTCATGCTTTAATTATGCTTGTGGTACATTTTGTTTCTCTGATTTTTATTTTTAATCCTTTTGTTGTTTTGAGTTATGCTTTGGTAACCACTTTTATATTATTTCTAAATTTGACCCTTTGTGAATGTGTTCCTATGTCATTATGGATTTCTTGACTAATTTACCTTGTATAGGGTTCTCATTATCAATTATCTATTATATATGTTTATTCAATGTCAAACATGAATCTATGTGATGCCAATGCATTCTATGATATGCATAATAATATCTAGATTTTCTAACTGGATGTAGAGGAGGTAGTTTGATCAACTTAGATTTAATCATTTACCTTAGTACCTCAATTGAACCCTTAGTTGATATTTTAATGATTTTTGAATCACTAGTTATAGATTTACTTTGTTGTGATTTCTTGTTTTGATATATTACTTTGCTTGCAACTAATTGACTAGGTGAAGGTACATATATGTGATTGACACAAGGGTGCCTTTAAGGATTTTTTATTATAATATAATTTTAAAATGTTGTGATATTTTCATGTAATATCTAATTATATGTTTGTAAATCTAAAATTAACTTGATCATACTGGTGATTTGATCCCTTAGAGTCTCACAAGTACAAACCCTTGTTTCTTCCAATTGAACATGTAAGCACATATGTTGAAGAGGTTTTGAAGAATCTATAGGATAAATATATGCATTGGGAATAATAGTATGGGCTGCCTCATCTTTTGGAGGAGTGATAGCATGGACTTGGTTAGAGGGTTAGTAGTTATCACCCTCTTGGGGGAGAGGAGGAGAAGGAAATTGTTTCCTATGCATAAGATATGACATTAAAACTTGACAGGTGGTTGTTAGCTTATGCAATGGACACTCTAGGTAAAAACCATGTATGTGAGATAAAATTCATGTAATTAGAGTTATAAGTTGTATAACTATATGTTTATAAAAAGCATTCCAAATTAGAGATAATAAGCAAGGGATAGAGAACATGGAATTGTACATTGATGCATAATTTTTTTTGACATGTGATATGATATTTATAATATGTTTAGCAAGATAACCTCAAAAAAATTCCATATGAGAGATATCAAGAAAGAGATATAGAGCAAGGAATTATGCACTAATGCATAAAAAAAATTTACTTGTGATATGACAATTTTAATATGTTTAGCAAGATAGACATAAATATTTTTCTACATGAGAGAGATAAAGTATGTAATGAAGCCTTATATTAAAGAAAAGTAAACATTGCCTTGAAGGAAAGGGATCTTAACATGTTTAGCAGTAAAATTCTTAATATCATCCCATATTATGAAAATTAAACATGAAAATACCAAAATGAAGTTTTGTATTAACATATGGTAAACATCATAATTCATATACATGATAGGACCTAGTATGGACTCATTATTTACAATAAATTTTTTGAAAGAAGTGAGATCCAATTTTGATTTTATGTAAAAATTGATTTAGATGTAAGGTGATACCTCAAGAAGCAAAGGGACCTAGTACATGCAACTAGAGTTTTGAAAAAAATGATACACACACACACACACACATAATTACTAAGGAATTTTAAAATTTAATATGACTTTTTGATTTAAATATATAAGTAAAAAATCATAAAAATATTAGAAAAATATTGATTTAAAGGAACCTAGTATATGCAAATAGGGTTTGGAATAAAATAATTATATTTTTAAATTACTATGGAATTTAAAAATGTGATGTGAATTTCTAATTTGAATATACTAGTAAAAAATTAGAAAAATATTGAAAAAATCAGCAAGGAATTTACCCTAGGGTTTTTAGGGTTTTTATGTGCAAATAAAGTAAATTGGGTTCACCAAATGATTTAACAGTTTCAATAATATTGGATTATTATTCCTAATTTAGTTAAAGGTCTAGAATAAGAAATTAGTAAATAAAAATGCAATAATTAGTCTACTAATTTGTATAATTTGACTATAATTTTAATATTTCTAAAAATTTTAATAAGGGAGAGAAAATAAGACTTAGTTGGAAACTAACTAAAATGACCGAGATATAGTCTGGAATTCACTATGCAAGATTGGGACACTATCACAAATCAGGTCCTAGCCTTTATTTTATGATTGGATAGGATCACCAAAATAAGACACCCTAGGGTCTGATGTTATAGTCCCCTTTTGTTTTTGTTGTCTAAGAGACCTGAGCTTTCTCAATTTTGTTCATTATGTTTGTGTGAGCCTACCTATGAAATTTTGACTATTGGATGTCTGTGAAACTCCTTATAGAGCTGATTTAGTCTTCAAATCCTAGATTCTATTTTTCTTTGACAAACTTTGGGAAAGAGGGGGGTTAGTGTGTGTAATATTTACTAAACTTGTATCTACACCCCTCATGTGGACATGTTACCCACATACCAATACTCCGAAGAGGGATCAAGCCATATGTAGTTCTCTTACTTGATGTGCTTTATACAATTATATGTATGAAGATTCAAAATGCTAAACCTAGGTGTGCTTGAAGTGGCTAGGGACTGGTATAAGGATTTGAATAAGCTTTTAGTAGTATTGGTTGAATGTATGCAAAGAATAGGGAAGATAGACTTAGTGGTTTTTCTTGTATTATTGCTTTCTTTGTAATAATTTCCAACCCTTTCTACATGAACTTTGAATGGGATTTTATATGGATTTTTTGGTAATGGGTTGAATGTATGTGCTAGGTTGATAAGAAGAGGGATAAGAATTGAAAGAAACTAACCATTAGAGGAAAAAATACATTTGGATAGGAGCATCAGAAATGGACACCCTAGGGTCCAATGCTATTATCCAAGTTGGGTGGTATAGTCTTTAAGGAATGGGACCTAAGGGGATGGAATCATCATTGGAAATTTTGCATGGAGGAGGTGGAATCACTGTATGAAAGGATAAAAATGACTGAGAATTAGTGAAAAGATGACTATGAGGGTCATGAGAGAAATCAAGAGGGACCTATGGGTTGGGTGTCACAAGCCACACTCAAGCTATCAAATTTCACATTTTATATGACTATAGTTTGCACAAATGCCAAGACTAACTCAAATCAACTAAAAATTATATTGAACATAAAATAATAACACAAAATTTAAATAATATAAACACAATGACTATATCATCAATACCAAAAAGCTCAATATTTACAATATAATTCATTATTTCATTAATCTATATTATGTATCCATGTTTCCTTGATACTCAAGTCCTAACATAACCTAGAAAGAGTACATGTCCCTATAGTCAACAAATATACTATTAACAATATCTAAACATCTAATTATAATAAATGTAATAACAATATTCAATAATACATATAACTAAATAATGAATCAATACACATTAAGAAATAATATCTAATGTTGTAGTGAAAATGTAATCCATAATTATCTCATAAATTGTAATAAAAATGTAGTAATGCAGATCACAAAACTATCACACCATAGTAAAACAACAAAATATGTCTTTAGATCACATATAATCTATATCAACATAAATTAATTAAATACAGGTCAATTAGGGTCATGATAGGATTGGAATTCACCTAATTTCTAAATAAAAAAATATTTCATCTTTATTTTTCACTTTATTTTTAATTTATTTTGACTATTTTAAAAACTATGTTCCCATAGTTTTCAAATTACATAGTGAATTTCATGAGTGGATACATAGTTTTCTATTTGTAAGCATTATGGTGTGATGGATTTACCCCAATACTCATTTCCATAGTGCAACAATAAACATGAAGTTTAGTTTCTCATACCTCATCATACATTAAAAATGATCAAGGTCCCTTGTTTATAATAATAAGAAGTGTATTTTATACATTTGATTTGTGATACACATGAGAATATCATTTCTATAATGTATGTTTTATAATAAATTTACTATTGTGGACCCAAAATCCCATTCTCATATTTCTTGTGGGCTAAGGGAAAATTAATAGGGAAGTAATTGTTAATTAATCAACATATTCATTAAATAAAATCTATGTCAAAATATTAATGGGGGAGATAAAACAAGATAATTTTGGGGAGAAAACATATATTATGAAAAAATTTATGACAAACTTTATAACGTTTGTGAGAGAGTGAAAGTGGAGAACCTTTATTGGCTAAAATTAGGAGGGCATAAGAAAGAAACTATGCCAAATATTTAGTAGGCATATTTTGGAGGGAGAATATTGAATCAAATTTCTATCTTTTTATTATTATTTTTTTGACATTTGTATTTGTACCCCAACTTTTATTTAATTCATGCAACTTCACCAATTTAAATCTTTTACCAATTTATTTCACAACTTGAGCATCTATGTTTAACTACATGATTTGAATATGAAACCCTTTAGATTATTAGAGATCATAGGATGAAATCCCATTAGTTAATTAATGGAAATATCACACATAGGTTGAATTTTCACTACAAATCTTTTTTCGATTTTCAGCATATGTTTTTGTATGTTGTAATGGCAGGTTTGTGAAGAAGGGAGCTCTAATATACAAATTTTGTGAAGAAGGGAGATCCAAAATACAAAGTATGTCTTTATATTTCATATTTATATTAAATTGTGTAATTTATAATTTATTATAACATATTTTTTTACATTTCATGAATTTAAATCAACTCCATCATTTTGGTGATGTTTTATTCCATGTGTACAATCATTAAATGGTTTCATGACATAATTGTGAAAATTTGACATTATATATTTCAATAGTTTGCTATAAAAATTGTGTGGAGATTTTTAAGGTATCTAAAAATATAGTTTATTTAAATTTGGGGGATCATTTAATATTTTTATAAAGAACTAGTTGAGGTCATTATAGTGATATCAGATCCTTGATCTTGCTAGCTTTCAAAGTGAATAAAATTATTGATGATTCCTAGTGAAATAGAAATTAAAAATCAAAGGAGAGAGGAAGGAAAATTGTATAAATAATAATATATAGTTAGAGAGGAATATGTGGGATAAGGAAGAGGAAATAGTAAATTTATAGATGAAGAAAAAGAATAATTCTTCCATGAAACTTTGATTAGACTTAATCAGGGAAAAGATAGATTAACGTATCTCATGGCATAAATGTTTCACTCTAAAAAAATTATAAATCTATTCCTTACCAATATATATTAAGGATAATAGATTAAATTTGAAAATAAATGATTTGTGGTTAATTTCATGATAAATCCATCTAAGCCTATGTTTTTTAGAGAGTGTGAAATGAACCTAATGCCTCTTCCAAGGAAGAATTTGGATTATTTTTAGTAGTACCAAGGTAAATATGAAGATTTAAAAAATACAATCATATTTTTTAATTACCTAGAAATCCTTGAAAGAATAATTCCTAGTAGAATAAACTCCAAAGGTAGTATAACTTATGAGAAAAGAGGTTTGAAACAAAAGGAAAATAAATTAAATCCTTCTAAATTTGATGGCAGTAACAAGATATTTGTTCAAGCTTGGTTACAAAAATTTCAAACTTATTTTAATATCAACCTATAGAAGAGGAATATGTCATAAAGTTTTCCACATTGATTTTATAAGGTGTTTCTTAGCATTAGAGGCACCATGGTTTGGTCACATAAGGACATAGCCTTGTGCAAACATCTGATGATTTTCTCTAAAGGATTTTGGACCACTTTAAGTGGAAATATGAGGATGAGTACTTAAGGTGGGTTGCAAGGATATGACAATAAAACTTAGTAGAATCATATGGCACAGATTTTTAAAATGTCAAAGTTATGGAACTAAATGTATCTGAAAATATAATAAATTTTCTATGTCTAAGGCTTGTTAGAGCCTCTAAAGGGTTTTGTTAAAAAAATTCACCATATTCACTCCAAGAGGATATCAAAATATCTGTAACACTTGATCCATTTGTGTTACAAAGTAAATTTTTGTATCAACCCAAGGCACCCACCTTTAATCATCACAAGGGAAATTTATAGAAAGGAAGATTTGATTCATACTCCTAGAAATCCATACCATAACCACCTATAGTAAATAAAGCAAATGATTATTCCAATAATTGACATAAAAGGAAGAGGTTATGTTTTTATTGAAATTAAACATGGTAAACAAGTCATAAACACCTCAAAAAGGGTCAAGTTCACTATATTGAGGTAGTTTCTAATGATGATACAAATTATAAAAAACCTAAATCAAAACCACTAATAAAAGAACATGAACCTAGAAAGTTGGAGGATGGATATTTAGGCACACTGGAAGCTCTTTGAGGGACACCTATATATCATCCATTTGGAGTTGGTGGTGTATTATATATATAATGGATCATTGTAATTATTGATAGTGTGCCTACTAACATTTTCATTGGTGAACATATATGATGAAGAGAGGGATGAAAGATAAATAATTTTAATAAAGCAAATGATTATTCAAATAATTTACATAAAAGGAAGAGGTTATGTTTTTATTGAAATTAACCATGGTAACCAATTAATAAATGCCTCAAAAAGGGTCAAGTTCACTATATTGAGGTAGTTTCTAATGATGATACAGATTCTAAAAAATTTGAATCAAAACCACTAATAAAAGAAATGAACCTAAAAATTTGGATGATGGATAATTAGGCACATTGGCAGCTCTTTGAGGAGCACCTATACATCATCCATTTGGAGTTGGAGGAGTATTATATATACAATGGATCATTGTGATTATTGATAGTGTGCCTACTAACATTTTCATTGGTGAGAATCTATGATGAAGAGAGGGATGAAAGATAAATAATTTTAATTATTCAATGCCATTATTGTCTATGGATTCATCATTCCATGAAGAACCGTTATGAATATGAAGAACTAGGGTTTTGATATTTTACAAGGATAAATATCCCATGATATAGATCTAAGCACACTAGAGTTAAGGTGACATAGAACCCAAAATATTCTAGGTGGTCACATCTAGATCTAATAGGTATTTCATGCAAGATACTTGTATCTAGATTAAACATAAGCATCTATGTAACTATCTGAGGTCAATGCAAGTATATCAAATCATATAAGTGCTTAATGTCAAATTTAATGAATAATCTAGAATCTACTTTTAGTATTATTTTTTATTGGTTTAGATCTAAATCTACATTCACATCAGAACCAAGTATCTTGTTTTCATATCATTTCAACATATATTATAGTTGTACTTTCTATTTTTGTCATATCTTAGCATAATAAATTTAGTATATGTTTATCTAAGTTTTTAAAATTAATTGGCTTACTATAGATATAATTTATAACCCTTTTACCTTAGGTTATCTTTACCCCTTTAACCCTAGATTTATCAATATAGATTATTAGGTTAAACATTTGGTTAACCCAACTTATGATCTTTTCCTTTTTTGACCTAATTTTTATTTACTTTTTTCTTCATCATGGATGATATAGATTCTTTTGATGACTATGATTATTAAACTCTAAAAATATCTATTAAAGGAGTAAAAATTCATTATTATTGCCTTTTCCCTAATGCCCAAGAATATCATCTCTGATATTTGAATGGTGGTCAATACCATCCCTCTAACTAGGTCCATTCCATCACCATCCCAAGAGATGAGTTGAAAAATATTAAGGAAGATCGAAAACCTTTTCAATTACCTTCTATAGTTTTATTGACTATGCATGATAAAAATGTTCCTTCATCTAATGGTGCTAACTTTCATCAAATCCATAAGGATATCATGGATGATTTATAAACTAGTCAAAAATAAGACTTTATTTCAAACATAGTGATTCAAACTCCTATCATGATCACATTTTCAAATAATATCCCTCTTATTGAGGGTGATGATTTAATTTTTCCTTCATTTGATATTGAATTTTTTTGAAAGGTAAACAAAGACATCATGGAATATTTTCCTAATAATATTAAACCACCTTGAAGGAGAGTGCATTAAAAATATAAAGTGGAAATAAACCCCAATGTTCCCAAGGAAAATATTTTATAAAACATACCTCAAATTTCACATGTTATATCATTAAAAAAGGTATATGAACCCTTAAATAACATTAAAATGTCTAATATTTCAAAACTTCTAAAAGAAATACTGAAGGTTCAGAACTTCAATGATAATAATTGTACATTTTTCCTTCATGGAGATGTTAATATGCTTATATTATGTGGAGAAACTTTTCTAACATACAAGAAAAATTTTAACCTCCTTACCAAAATCTTCAAACAACACTCTATCCATGATAATGACATAAATGGTGTCAAAAACAAATAGTTACTATATAACTACAAATTTACTCACATGAGGCTACCTTTCATGATGATATATTGATATACCAACCCTTTAATAAACCTATGTTTACCTATTGTGACATTTTTATAGGTAATGGTTTGTTGTATGTACATTTAAATATGTCATTCCTTACTTTGTGGACATTCAACTAAGTCATGCCCTTTCATTTGTGTGGAATTTGATCATGCCCTTATTTGATCTCTAATTAGACCATTGAATTTTGATTTGATTTTGAGTGCCTTTGTGTGTATCCTTGATTTATTTTTGAGATTGTAATATTATTATGCAGACATTTCCATGATATATATCATGCATCTTAGGACATAATATGATCACATACTTTGTGATTCAATGATAAATCTACCTAGACATGTTCATTTTATATGTTAAATGATTCATACATATATTATAAAATTATATTATCCTTTTTAGGTAAGATGAATACTAGATGATACTTCCCCTCACCACAAAAAGTGGGAATTTAAGTGGAGGTATGCCATAAATGCATGGCTTCCACATTTTTCATAGTTCACCAGATTCAAATATATAGTGGGGAAAATTTTGGAAGCATGTTATCCTTAGTTACACCAACTTTAGTTTTAGATACATATTGGGGGCATGTTATGTAAACATGTTCTCCACACTTACATAGTTTGTAAATTGGCCAAATTACATAGTTATATGACTCAGATTCATAGTTGTGGTAGAATTATATACATTGGTACCATTAGTATACCCATTTTTTTTATCATGATACATATATTAGGTGCATATTCTATGAAAATGGCATCTAAATTACAAAAATAAAATCATATTTTAGATTTCAAACACTTCTATAGATATTAGATCATCAAGTTGGACTATTACAAACTATATTGATCCAATCCACTATACTAGTTGGTTTATTTTTCGGTTATGGTTGAGGTGATTAAAACACTCAATATTTCCAAATTTATAGGTTTTAATTTATTACATCATCAAACCTCACAATATTATGATTTGAATTATTTCACTTACTCTCACCAAGTTATAAGTATGACTGGGTTACACAAATGAGCTAATCTCAACTATCAAGTGGAAACTCACCTTTAAATATAAGGTTGGAGGAAGTTTTATACTTAAATATTTATATATTTATGAACTTTATATATTTATATTTTTCATAATATTAGTTTCAATGTTTCATAATGATACATCTCTCATATTTTGAAATCAAATTGTCAAAAAAAAGGTAAGGCAGTTGCATTCATACACATATGTACTCCTAAGCCTTATTCTCTTTATTTTAAAATAACTTCAAATGAATTTAATTTCAGATTATATGAAATGATTATATACTATAAAATTATATTATTTTTAGGTTAGTCACTAGTAAAACACTCAAGTTAGACTCATGCAAAGACAAGGTGTGTTATACATGTCGACCAAATTTGACCCTATAGGTCAAATTGGGATCCATATAGGTAAAAAAATTATTTTTATATGTTTTAGGGGTATAATATTATTTCATATGGTGTATTATATATATTTTTATGTCATTAAATGCTATATTGGCCTTGGTCTTAGTAATTTTAATCATTATATCATTTTGAGTCATTTAATGGGCCATTTAGGGGTCATAAATGAAAGTGGAATGGTTTCCAAGGTGTCCAAGTTTCCCATTTAAATTTAAAACATAAATTAAGCTAGAATACATATCAATAATGTCATTTCATTATAAACTTGTAGGTTATCCAACTAAAAATCAAGAAATCAATTGAAAAAGGAAGAGTTTGGCACTTGTACGACCCATGAGGGAGTGTGACACATGGGAGAAGGTTGTGAGATGAATATTTAGATTAAATAGACTCATTTACATGATTTAAATACTATATAAGTTATATTTTTTAAATAAAACTATTTTCCTATTTCTTTGCCCTTTTAGACACACAAACGTAGTTAGCAGGTTTGTGTTTAGTATGACCAATTGAGGAAGTTTCAAATCAAACACATTTTGGAGGTGAAATTAAAATTATAGATATAAATTTACATAAAAATAGTTAAAGTATTGGTTAATTATTATTTATAAATCATCCCTAACAAGTTGACTATGTTTGTTTGCTTGTTAATAGGTGTACCCTATAGGTTTTGCTTTGGTTTAGAGAAGTTTGTATAGTCTAACTATTGAGATTGATTATATAGGTATTGTACTCCCTATAACATTTTTATAATCCTTTTTTAAACTTTTTTATTTTATTTGATGAGCCAATCATCTCAAGTATGTAGATTGGTCTAATTTGAGATGACAGACATGTTTGTACCATTTTCAATGTCTTCCTACTTTGATAGTGGTTTTATAGGATGGAGATAGTTTCATTATTATGTTTAATTATCCTTATTATTCCTATAAAATTTAAATATCATTCCATAATCAATGTTTCATTGGATTGTATCCATAAACATCATTCAAATAATTTACTTTATGATTGTTATACATAATTAACCATGGTGAGTTACGTATAATGAAGGTATGTATAGAATTTATGGAGAGTTAATTATGGTTTTAAGGTTTTAATCATGATATTACTATATGAATATATAATTATACCTTCAAAGAGTGAGAAAGGGATTGTGGTATCCAGTCAACATAGTCATTCATAGCCTTCTGCCATTATACTCATCTATAAGAGCCTCCTGAGATGACTTCATGGTAGAATGGGAGTTTTGATAAGTGGCTTGAACCTTTAGATTTATAATAGTTTATTTTAAAACTTGGTAATGTCATTAAATTTATCACAAGATCTCACATCTTGTTGACTGCCTACAATCCTATATTACTGCATGTACATGAAGATACTCACCTATAGATGGCATTTGCAAAATATTGAGAGTACTTGTTTGGAGAAGTTGGAGTATGGTAAAACCTCATTGGGAGTATTAGTATGATATTTTAACCATATAAAACCTTTTATATTTTCAAATTGGGAAATGAAATTATGAATCACATTCTAGGGGTAAATGATTGGTTCAAGGATCAAATCCCTAAAAGTACAAAATAGAGGCCTACAACCATTTTGGTAGAATAATACAACAAGGTTACCAATGTATTTTTATGAATATAATAACCCTTTATTATATCCTCTATAAAAAATATTAACTTTTCAAAATATTTAGGGCATATCACTAATAGAAGGTAGAATATTAAGAGCCCAAAGTTGCACTTTTATGCATTGATTTTGGGCAGTGAAACCTATATGATTTTGAGTCTTTGGGCAGCTTTGTTTTCCATGTTGATAAAATATACCATTCCACTATGATTGGATAATTAAAAATAGTTTAAAGGATGAATTTTGATCTAAAATCCACTTAAGGAGAATGATACATAGTGTTTTATTTCCTATACATACTTATAGATGTCTTATCACATAGAAATACTCAAATATAGTAGGCTTTAGCTCTTACACCATTCATGAAGTAGACTTAAGCATGGATATATAAACTTTGGCCAACATAATATGACTTAAAATACCATTATAAGATATCCAAAGTAACATGATACAATTTACAATGTAAACCATCACTTATAGGCTCCTTTTGGTCAAAATAGCCATTTACAATTTGACTATGATGTAATAGTGAGAGGAAATAAGTGGATCAGACATTGGAAGGTATGTAAATTAATTAATTTGAGTTAAAATAATATTAAATGAAATAAAAAATCTATAGGAGGTATTGTATCATAAATTTAATGCCAAGCACCAAGTTCCATCTGCAGGTGGGCCCCTATTCTGAGATAGAGAACAGTCAGGTCTGAGTTGAGTAAGACATTCATAAAGATGCATGTAGAGGATGGGGATGATTAATTGGTTTGTAAAAAAATGGGTTAAGGTTATTATGTAATGTATATACCCTCATACAACACAAAATAATCATGGAGAAGGTCCTAACCAGGTAACCTATAGTCCATAGTCAAAACCCTGTAGATAGTTTCTTCTCCAAGCCTATCTTAACGTTTTAATACATTTGGAAGGTTTAATGACCTAATAAAAGGCCCATTTTTTGTATATATAATATTAATGTAATGGATATGTCCATAAAAACTTATTTTTTATATAAAAAACAAGTGAATTTCCCTCTATTTTATCTCAGACAGAGGGCACTCCCCTTAAGTGTAAATTGGCAGGTTTTGAGGCAAAAGTGACAAAAGAGTGGATTGCGAGCTATTTTAATCTTTAAAGTAGGTTTATTAGGTTATAAAACATCAAAAAAAACATAAGGGATATTTAATAAAATGATAAATATAAAAAATGTACTATAAACCCTTAAGGTTACAATCAACCATGTTAGGCATATTTCAGTTTAGTGCCTAAATGAAAGGCCATTTTAATTTATATATATAGGTGAGATTTATAACCTATTGAAACATGTTTTTAAGATTAATTTATAAATTTAAAAGATCTTAGTATTTATACAAAACACAAATAAGTCCATTTTTGACTCAAGAACAACATTAGACCTATGCAAAGTGGAGAATCAAGTTCAATAGAGCAACTTTGGAAGTTCACATCTCCTTGGAGGTTGTGCATGGGGGTCTAAAACGTTTAGGGAAGTTTATTAAGTTATTTAAATATTCTCTAGTGAAAATTTTTGGTAGTTCTAATGTCAAATACACATGAACAAAGCTTAAGAGGATAAAATAGGCCTAAACCCTTGTTAAACCCTTGAAAGGACCTGATTGGGAAGATGAGGTTGGAGGAATATCCAAGTGAGGTGTAATGACTATTAAATTTATTTATCATTGTATAATAATCTCTTAGGATCCTTCCCATCACTTTGGACTATATGGAATTTTATAGATAGAGTAGAATATAGGGTGTTTTTTACTATTTTGTGCATTGTACATATTCTAGGAGGTTCCAAGAGATGAAATAAGATTTGGAAGGAAGGTTGAGACTTAATTTAACTCCCCATGAAAATTAAATTCCTTGGAACAACTCTAATTGTGTCTACTAGAACTCTCATCTCAGCCAGTCAAAAATGGCATAGTGAACATGATGGTGAGAATGACGAAAACTTCAAGTGCAAGTCATTTTAAGGTGTGCCAAATGCCTCTAAGGATATGGAGGGTCTTAACACATGTCATTCACCCAATTTTATGTATTTTAATGGAAAAATAATTCCTTTTTGGAATCCATGTGTCCAAGGTGTGTGAAAGAGTTCTCTTTGATTACAAATGGTGATGGCTCACTTTCAAAGGATTCTAGATGATCAAAAATGCATCTAATGCATGGAGAAGAATGTATAAAATAATTAAATATTATTAAAATAATTATACTTTTCCCTAATCAGTTTTTGGATGTTCAAATATGGATAAATCGTGAAGGCAATTTTTTGATCTTGCAAAGGGAACTCCTATGCCATATTTCATGAAACTCATGACTTGGGAAGCCACTTATCTCTTCTATATTTGCATAGTCTATTTAAAATTAAATTATCATGCACAATTAAATAATTTTATAATCTTTAAAAGTGTCCTTTTGACCTTTGGACTTCTTTATTTTCCTCTCTCTCTCTCTCAAGTTCTATAAGAACTAGCCATTTTAGCCTTTGTAAACTATGATCCACATGAGTATGGTGAAGCCCTTATCATTTGTATACCATGGATCAATAAAGAATACTTATTTTTACCTCTTACATGATTGTTCATAGTTTGTTCACTTGAATTATTGATCTTGCTCATGTGATGACTATTATTTCCTTAGCAATGTTGTCTCATTCTCTCACCTATTTATAGTTGGAAAGCTTCTTCTTGTAGGTCATGTGAAGTGTTTTATAATGTGTCAAGGTTGAGTTAGTTACTATATTCAAATAGTTTCATTATAGGCCTCTTGTCTAGTCCCCCTAACCTAAACATTTATCACAACCTCGTAATGAAATATTGATGTGAGAAAATGCAGATTGGAAAAGTGTATGTTTGGTTAATCCCTTGTTCTCATCTATAACATGTAGCTGGTTGGTATTCATCAAATAATTTGGTGTATCACCTCCTTTAGGATATTTTAATTTTATTTTTATCTCCCTTTTCCCTAACAAAGTTTAGGTGTAGTAGTTATCTATAAGTAGTACATCAAGGTAGCTATCCCTATCTAGAGATTCACCTCATTATTAGGCTACCCACAACCTATAGGTGTTTAAATTATGCCACTTAGATGGGGAGAGATAATACATCTCTTAAAGGATGAAAATAAAAGTAACAATAGTTTTTGGCATGCTCGATGGGATAAAGGTCCAATAGAGTGGGAAGATTGTTGGTGTGCCTTTCTTCTAATCACCATTTGTAATTAAGCAAGTTATCACCAATGGAGATTCTGAATGACAACTTATGGTTGTAAGTATCCCAGGTATATCTCATTGAGTTTTTGATCAATTTTTATCTCTCATCTAACATATGAATTTTATATGAACAACTATGGCCAATACCCCTATCATGAACCTCCCTATTAGCTTTGTTATGAACCACATTTTACTCCTCAACAATCCTATCAAAATGGCTATCAATACTATGAGCCATGGCAGCCCTATATCCCTTCATTTCCCTCTCCATGTGGACACCATGTTTTTGAAAAACCCTATGAGGAAGGCTACCAATAAAACTATCAAGAAACACCTCTTTAATAGTCATAATATGAGCCCTATCATTCATGCCATGATGCCTATCAGCCTCAAGTGTACTCTTATGAGTTTTTTCATATGGAATCAGATGATTCCATGGATTATACACAGATATTATTGGCAAGATGTAACTCCTACTTATGTAGATTCTAGTCCTTCTAATCAATCCAAGAATTCACTTCCCTATGAGCTCACTAGTGTTTTTCTCTATCCTAAATCCACTCATAAGCCTTCTCCTACCCATCACACTCCATATTCAATTCATAAACCTTCCAATTCACCTCATATTCCATCTCCTTAACATGATCCTATCCATCAACCTTCCACCTCACCCCTTCTTGATGAAGATCTCATCTTAAGAGAAGCAAGTGAAGAAGAGAAAACTCAATTCATGGATGATCAAGAAGATATAATGAGTGACTATGAGGAATAAATCACCATAGGGACTCCCCTTGGTGAGTAAAAGGTAAATCCTACCTTTTTAAATGAGAAGAAACATATTGAAGACTATTTTTTAGCTATCTATGAGGAATGTGGCCAAGACTTGAAGAGAGAGGTATTTGAAAAAGACTCCATGTCTGATCATGAAGTTGTGGATGACCATCTCAAGCATGAAGTGGAGTGTACTATAAAGGATGAAGGTCAAGTCACTCCTCAAGAAGTGGCAATCCTAAGAGAGCCTCATGATATCAAGGTAGAGGAAATAGCTCTTAAATATGACATTCATGAGGAAGAAGATTTATGGCAGAAGTTCAATGTCATATGTAAGGAATTTGATAAGTTGAGTAAAGTTGTTTCTTCTCCAAAAGATTACATATTTAATGAAAATTTTACTGATGATTCTAATAAACATGATCTTGAGTGTTTTATCAAACATAAAGATGAAGGTCATTCTCTTGTTCAAGAACCTACTATCATGAATCTATTTAATGATGTTAGTGTACAAGAAGTTACAGACATGGATAATGATGTCAAGGTAGATCTTGTTGTACTTAAATGAAAATCAATATCTACATCTAGGGTAAAACCACATTAAATTATGTGGGAACATGGTGAAGGAAAGCTTGGTGCTTCTAGACATCAAGCACATTATATCAAGGTGGAGAATAAGGCTGAGAGGACTATCATATTTTCAAACTTGCACATTAAAGGCCAAGTACATGAGAAGGTTGAGACTATTTGGATGCAAGAAGATTTAATTTCTATAGCCAACCTGTATGGAGCTACTTGGTTCTCATTGAACATCATGCCAATGAAGTTGGCAAAGACTATGAAGAAGATGGAGGCATCAATGCTAAAGGTCAAAAAGCAACATGTCTCACTAAATCATTCATGTCATGAAGCAAGGAAGGTTTCAAATTTCCCCTTTGATCTAGGAGGAATTTTTCATCTCAAATTAGTTAGTGTTTGAGTTAATTTGTCTAGTTTAGTGTGTGTGTTCCATAAGTTCTCATGAAGCACGAGTCTATTTTCTGTACTTTGTGTGTGTCTTTTATTTTATATGGTTGAGGTATTCAAGTGGTCTTATATTGATTTAAACATTTTGTTAATATTCAAAGTCCTCTTTTTATGTTGCAGAATCTAGATGACTCCCTAAGCTCAATAGACTGATAAGGCTACTGATCTTTGGCATAATAGGCATGTTACCCTTATGAATCACCAATTTATTGAACAAATTTGACCCTATACATCAAATAGGGACCCCTATAGGTAAAAATTTGATTTTTAGATGTTTTATGGGTCTAGTATTATGTCATAGGGTGTATTATAAATCTTTTGATTTCATTTAATGATATATTAGCTTTTGTCTTAGTCATGTTAATCAATATGTCATTTTGAGTCACTTAATAGGCCATTTAGGGGTCATAAATGCAAGTGGCATGGTTTTCAAGGTGCTCAAGATTATTATTTCCCTTTCAAACATCCAAGAAGCTAGATTCCTTATCAAAAATGTTAGTTCATATAAAACTTGCAGGTTATCTAACTAAAAATTAGGAAATCAACTAAAAAAGGAATAGTTTGGCACTTGTATGGCCCATCAGGGAGTGTGACACATGAGATAAGGTTTTTAGATGAATATTCAAATTCCTAAAACTAATTTCCATGCTTGACATACTCTATAAGTACCATTTTTGAGTTAAAATCAATCTGCTCCTTCTTTGCCCTTCCAGACACACAAAGTGGTCAACATGTTTATGCTTAGTATGGCTAGTTGAGGAGGTTTTAGACCAGACACATTTTAGAGGTGAAATTAAACTAAGAGAGATAAATTTACATAAAAAAATTTCAAGTATTGTTCAACTATGCTTTATGAATCATCCCTAACAATTTGACTATGATTATTTACTTGCTAATTTATGTACCCTATAGGTTTTGCTTTGGTTTGGATAAGTCCATATAATCCAACTAATAATATTTATTAAATTATTCTTATAATCCCCTCTCACATGTTTCTAAGCCTTTGTTTCAATTTTGGATTTGATTTTTTGAGCCAATCATCTCAGGTTTATAGATTGGTCTTATTTGAGATGACAGACAGGTTTCCACCCTTTCCAATGTCTTCCTACTTTGATAGTGGTTTATAGGGTGGATATAGGTTCATTATTATGTTTAATTTTCCTTATTATTCATCTCAACCTATAATATAATTCTCCAAGCAATTTTTCATGGGATTTTAGTCATAAACATCATGTAGTTAGTTTACTCTATGACTATTATACATAGTCAGTCATGGTGAGTTACATACAATGAAGGTCTATATATCATTTATGGAGAGTTAGTTTTGATTTTAATGTTTTATAATGATCTTAGGATATGAATAGATAATTATACCCTCAAATAGTAAGAAAGGGACTATGGCAGCTAGTCAACATAGCCATTCATAGCCTTATACCATTATACTCATCTACAGGGGACTCTTGAGATGATTTCATGGTGGAATGGGAGTTTTGATAAGTGGTTCAATCCTTTATATTGTTAAGAGTGTATTTTATAACATGGTAAGCACTTAAAATTTATCACAAAATCTCACGTCTTGTAGACTGCCTATAATCTTATATTACTGCTTGCACATGAAGATATTCACCTACAGATGGCATTTGCAAAAGATTGAGAGTACTTGTTTGGAGAATTTAGAGTATGTTAGAACTTCCTTGGGAGTATTATTATGATATTTTAACCATGGAAGAACTTTTTTAGTATAAAATTAGTAAATGAAAGTAAGAATCACATTCTAGGGGCAAGTGACTAGTTTAGGGATCAAATCCCTAAAAATACAAAATAGAGGCCTATGACCATTTTGGTATAATCATATAACAAGGTTGCCAATGAATTTTGATGCATCAAATAACCTTGTATTGAAGCTTATAAATATAATATTAACTTTTCAAAATATTAAGGTCATATCATTAATGGAAGGTATAAGCTTGAGAGCCCAAAGTTGTACTTTTATGCATTGATTTTGGGCAGTGAAACCTACAAGATTTTGAGTCTTTGGGCAACCTTGTTTCGCAAGTTAATAAACTAGAACATGCCACTATGATTGGATGATTATAAATATTTTAAAGGAGAAATTTTGATATAAAATACACTTAAGGAGAATGATACATTGTGTTTTGATTCCTATACACACCTACAAGTGTCATATCATGTAGAAATACTGACCTACAATAGGCTTTAGCTCTTACACCATTCATGAAGTAGAGTTACACATGGATATATCAACTTGGGACAATGGAAGATGACTTAAAATACCATAATATTATATCTAAAGGGACATGATACAATTTCCAATGTGAAACCATCACTTATAGGCTCCTTTTGGTCAAAATAGCCATTTACAGTTTGATTATGATGTAACAGTGAGAGGAAACAAGTGGATTAGACATTAATATGTCTACAAATGCATTTATTTGAGTTAAAACTAATATTAAATGAACTCAAATATCTATAATAGGTATTATATCATAAATACAATACCAAGAACCAATTTCCATCTATAGGTGGGCTCCTATTCTGAGATAGAGAATAGTCAGGGCTGAGTTGAGCAAGACATTCATAAATAAGCATGTAGAGGATGGGGGTGATGAATTGGTTTGGAACACCTTGGTTAAGGTTGTTATAGAATGGAGACATACTAATACAACACAAAATAAGTAGGGAGAAGGTCTTAACTAGGTAATCTATATTCCATAGTAAAAAACATCCTAAAAAACATAAGGTACCTTTCATAAAAGAATAAATATAAACAAGGTGCTCTAAACCCTCAAGGTTACAATCAAGCTTATTAAGAATGTTTAAGCCTAGTGCCCAAATGAAATGTAATTTTCATTTATATATGTAGGTGAGTTTTATACCCTATTGAAACATGTTTTTAGGATGAATTTAGACATGTCTAAGCTCTTTGTATATAGACAAAACACAATGAAGGCCATTTTTGACTCAAGGACAAAATTAGACCTATGTAAAGTGGAAAATCAAGCTCGATATAGAAACTTTAGAAGTTCACATCTCCTTAGAGATTGTTAATTGGGTTATAAAGAGTTTGGTTAAGTTTATTAAGTTCTTGAAATATGGTCTAGTGAAAATTGTTGGTAGTTCTAAACGTCAATTTAGTATGAACAAAGCTTAAGAGGATAAATTAGGCCTAAACCCTTAGAAGGACCTAATTGGGAAGATGAAGTTGGAGGGATATCCAATTGAGGTTTAATTAATATGAAATTTATTAGACCATATATAATAATCTCTCAGGCTCCTCCCCATACCTTTGGACTATACAGAATTGTACGAATCGAGTATAAAATAAGGTATTTTTTACTAGTTTATGCATTTTACATGGTATAAGAGGTTCCAAGAGATGAAATCAAAATTTTAAGGAATATTGAGAATTAATATAACTCACCATGTCCATTTTATGCCTTGGATAAACTCATAAGTGTGCCTACTAGAGATCTCATCTTAGCCAATCAAAAATGGCATAGTGAACAAAATGGTGAGAAGGATGAAAACTTCAAGTAGAAGTCATTTTAAGGTGTTCTTGATGCCTCTAAGTCCATTGAGAGTATTAAAAATTTTCATTCACTCCTTTTTACATATTTTCATGTAAAATTCATGCCTTTTTGAAAGCCAAGTGTGCAAGGTGTGTGAAAGAGGAGTTTTCTTTAACTACAGATGGTGATGGCTTACTTTCAGAGGATTCCAGATGATCAAGAATGAATCCAATACATTTAAAATCATGTCTAAAATCCTTACCTCTCATTACAATCATTACACCTTCCCTTAATTAGTTTTAGGATGTTCAAACATGGATAAATCATGAAGGCAATTTTTTGAGCCAACAAAGGGAACTCCTACACCACATTTCATGAATCTCATGACTTGGGAAGCCACTTGTCTCTTATAACCTTGAATTTTTTATTTCAAATTCCATTATCATTCACAAGTACCTCATTTTATTATCTTGACAAGTGTCCTTGTGACCTTTGGACTTATTTTTCTCTTCTCTCTCTCAATTTATATAAGAACTAGCCATTTTGGCCTTTATAAACTATGCTCCACTTGAGTATGGTGAAGCCTTGCTCATTTTCATACCATGTATCAATAAATACTACTGGTTTTTACCTCTTTCATGAATACTCATAGTGTGTTCACTTGAATGATTGATCTTGATCATGTGATGATTGTTGTTTCCTTAGAAATCTTGTCTCATTCTCTCACCTATTTGTAATTGGAAAGCTTCTTATCATAGGTCATATGAAGTGTTTTATGATGTGTCAAGGTTTAGTGAGTTAGTATATTCAAATAGCTCCATTATAGGCCTTTTGTCTAGTCCTCCTAGCCTAAACATTTATCACAACCTCATAATGAAATGTTGATATGAGAATATGTAGATTAGAGAAGTGTATGTTTGGTTAGCCCCTTATTCTCATCTGTAACATGCAGTTGGTTGGTAGTCATCAACTAATTTGGTGTATCACCACATTTAGGATATTTTAATTTCAATTTTCTCTCCCTTTTCCCTCACAAAATTTAGGTTTAGTAGTGATCTACAAGTGATACATCAAGGGATCTACCCCTATCTAGAAATTCACCTCATTCTTAGGCTACCCACAGCTTAGAGGTGTTTCAATTGTGCCACTTGGATGATGAGAGATGATACATCTCCTTGAAGTATGAAAATCAAAGTGATAACAATACACACATAGGTACATATTTTTTTTAATTTAAACTATAAATTTAATTACTAGATTAAAGGGGGCAAAATTTAGAAACTATTTATAAATTATATAACACCTAAATATTTTATACTTTAAAAATATGTATCATAGATGTACCTATTGTAGTGTATAATTTCACCCTTTTGGGAGATTTTTTTAGGTTCTCACATTCCTACCTATACTACTGGAGCAACCTCAGGCTATGGGTATCCTATAATGAGTTTGAACCTCTAGAGAAAGTTGACTTCCTCTTGGTAGATCACCTAAACTAATATGTATGCTTGGAAATGGTATAAAAATGGGTATTAGATGACTAATATCACTAAAATGGTGATGCACCAAATTAAATGACACTCAAATAAGATTTAAATAAACATTAATTCAACATAAACGCCATCTTTGCTCACATAATATCACAAACTAGCCAGTTTTCATCAATATTTCTTAAAATAGGCCTACTAAGCAATAGATGAAGTAAAGAGGGTCTCTAAAACTCTAAATAAGCATCCATTAATGTTGTAAAATCTCAATTTTAGACCTAAAAATATAGTTAAAACACTTTAAAATATGTAATAAAGAAGGATTATGAACATAGAGAATACTTCTTCACAAATTCATCATATGCAAGCTTGCTAAACACAAGTTAGAGGCAACATATTGATGAAATAATAATCTTATTGCTTCAAAATGTATTTCTTACAAATTTTGACATAGTTTTCCCTTGTCAAATGAGAGTATATCTTACAAATGGGGAAGAAATGGGAGATATAGGAGAAAAGGGAAGAGAGAGAGAGAAAGGAGAAGCAAGTACTCAGAAATTAATAAATGAGACACAACCACCTTCCATGGAGTCTCAACCACATTTGGATCAATTAGCACTAATATCTTCTCAACAAATTAACCTTCATTAGTCCAAAAGGTCTTCAAGCCTTTTCATTGGCTTAGAAAGACACTAGAAGATGAAAACATTTGAGGATGATGATGTCATATCCCACTCACATGAGAAAATTCTTCAAAGACTTATAAAACACATTGAATTATCCACTTTCTCTCCTAACCTCCAAACTTCCCCTCTTAGACTTCTACGCCCCCCCTCTCCACTTGTTCTTCTAGAAGATGTTTGACATATGGCTAGTTAAATTGGAATTTGATGTATAAATAACCATGGAGGTTAAGTTTTATGTTTTATTTTTTTATGTTTTTCTTTATTCTCAACTCCTCTTTTCTCCTCTAACCTATAAAAACTCCATGAAACCTAAAACTCTCATAGACTCTGTTGATGGAGACCTACAAGCTTGAGCTATCTTCAACCAACTACCCTAAAATATACTCCCAAGACCATTTGGAAACATAAAAAATACTTATGGATATGTATAATACTCCCAAACATCCATACCATGCATATGAGGAAGAAAATGAAGATTTCGACAACCTTCAAGACCTACAACAATGGTGAGAAAATCGCCATTAAACCTGCAACCATTCACAAATTATCAAAAAAATGGATTTTTGATCCTTTAACTTATCAATACACATTTTAAACCTTGTGAAGAGATAAACATGTCATAAAATGATTATTCAAGTCTCATTATGCCTCTTTTAAGCATTTAGATCATTTCTCTTTGAATACCTACAAAAATAGGTATTTTGGGCCATTTGGGGTATTCCAAGCACCCAAACATTATAAATTATTATAAAAATAGGTTTTTGATGAGATTTATGGATATTTATACACATTATAGGTGGTTTACAAGAGATTATATGCCATTTTATGAACCTATGAGTCAAAAAAACCAAAACTAGTCGAAAAGCTCCTTTAGCAGCCTAGACAAGCTCACCTTCGATATGATTGTTCATAAAATTTATATCTCTATTACACAAATTATTTTAATGTATATTTATTACATATACCCATTCAACATCCATGAAAATTTTGGGTTCCCATGAGGACTTTAGGAAATGATACATACATAAAGAAATTTGTGTGTAGGATTTGCAAGCATTTTAAACATGCTTATGCTCTTAATAATTATTCATAAAAATCAAAACCTTAACCAAAATTAATACACAATTAATTTTAATTATATATTTTTAATAAATACATACTATAATAATTTGTCCAAACTATTCATGTGGTGAAAGATAAGAGCACTTGATCAGGTGGCTCGAATGGGTGTCTTAGCCTGTAAAATTCAAATTTATCCTTATAGAAAAAAATAAAATTTTATCCTTATATTATTTTATTTAAATAATCTTCATGTAAATTTAAACATCTCATAATATATTTTCAAGTTGTCATCTTGCTTAGAGGGTTTGAAAATGACTTTTGGTGTTATAGGCCTTAAAATTAGCTTTAAGGCCCAATTGGTCAAACCTAAATATTGGATTTATTGAGATAGATGTAGGATGATTTGTGAATTTTTTTTTTTTAACATGTTACTTACCTTATTAAACTACTATTCTCCTCTTTCAATTATCAACAATCTAACCTTGCCCCTTATACCTTTGAGATTCCCTATGGCAATGATTGTTTGTCTATATGTTTGCATGGAATTTTGAGTTTTAACACTCTTTAAAGGTTTTTTAAAGACTAAAAACCATCCTATTATTCTCTTAAAACACTTAAAATAATTTTAAACCCTTTTTTATACCTTAAACCTCTGAGAAGCATGCCTGCACCAATGGTGATTGTCATGAGACATGATGGGGATTGTGTCAAAATAGTGAGAATTTACACTTATCAGATGACCTTAAAAATATTATGGATAGGAATATAAGGTCATTATTACCAATCCTACCAAGTTTTATTATTTGAGGATGCATACTTTGGCTTGTATATGAATTTTCTCAAACTTCACTTTGAGCTGCCTACTTGTTTCCTTCATGCCTAAATTTGCCATCAAGGAAATTTTTTATTGAAACCTTAAATTTGATAAAATAAATATATCAAATTAGGTTTCCAACATCATATTTCACTATTTTAAGACCTCTCCAAGGCTTAAACTCTTCATTAGTACTCAAACCTGATAAAAGCTTTATATGGTCTCTAATGGCTGCCTATTAACTCTAAGAGGTCTATGTAAAAATAGTCAATATTTGAACCATATGTATGAAATTTTAAGATTTAATGGTATTGTTTTATGTTCATGGATACCATTATACCAAATTTCATGTTTTGACTTAACCTGTAGATGCCCCAAAATGACCAATTCCTCTAAGATAGGCTCTAATCTTGACCATGATTAGACATGAGGTTGACTATGCTAAAACAATGAATATATCCTCTAATAATTTTACCTCAAAAATATTTTATATGGGTTTATAAATTCATGAGGGATAACTCCACCAAATTTCATGATTGGAGGATGCATATTTTGGCCTATATGCTCTTTTTACCAAAAGTTACCTTGAGAATTTGCTTGATCAAGTTTCAAAATTGAGTTTTATTCATTTTTGCCTTGGTTTGTGCCTTATAATTATTATTTTTATTTTAATGTCATGAAAATCCTCCTTACAATGGTTTAAAACTCCATTTTTACCTTGAGCATCTTAGGAATGCCTATAGGGTTTCTTTCCTTTTTAGCCTTTATAACCCTTGATCACCAAGTTTGTCTATCTTCTCATTTGAGATGAGATTATAAACACTAGATAACATTGAAAATATATTTTAAACCCCTCTATGAGGTATAAAAATCACTAAAATGTCACAAAACAAGCAAAAAATCCCAAAAAACACACATACCTATTTGATGACCTTAGCCCTCAAGGGTATGGCTTGTTTTGTGTCAAGGTGTTTAGTGATCATATTACCTTCCCTTGGTGATGTTAAGAGATTAAAACCATCTCAAACCTCTTTCACATGATCTTGATATAATTTTCCCTTTTTGATTATGCTTTAGACCTAAAACACTATCCTTTTCTATACAAGACTATGTTAATATGGTTGTAGGTGTGCAATTTAGTTTGAGTTTGGCTTATCCTATTTGAAGTAATTATTCATGTTAATTTGAACTCATTACATTAACATTCTTACTTGAACCATTTCCATTAAACATGAATTTCATTATTTGGTCATGAAATCCCAACTTTAAGGAAAGCCTGTGTGCTTTAGAGAAGGTTGTAGGTGGAGTTTAAAGGTATATGAATGTGTGATATTCATTTGAACCTCATGTATCATCCCTAAACATTCATAATTGTCTTCAAACATGGGCACACACTTTATATAACTCAAGGAGAATAATCAAAATCCCTCTCATAGTTTACTTGATGGTTCAGGTTTCATACTTGAAGAAAATTACTAGCTTGTTGTAGGTGTGTTATCTATGAAAAGATAACCTTATCTGAGAGTGGATCTTAGTAATGACTTTTCTTGGATAGGAATATCATAACCATCACCAATTATAACACATTGTCGTTGTCTTCTTGATGTTCATGATAATCTTCCTTCTTTGAAAATAAGCCTCTCTTAGTAATCTTGATTGTAGGTCCAAAATTTGGCTTATGTATAGACCTGTAATAAGATTTTATAGCCCTAAGATCTTGATAAAAGGTAAAAATATAGTCAAAGGGATTTTCACTTGTCATTATCATTTTAATATGGTCTTAATAACCAAAATAAAGGTCAAACCTCTTTAAAATCTTCTTTAAGCATGGTTCACTATTTTGAAAATATAATTTATAACTATAGGTGTGTTTCCTATGCTGTAATCCTATTCAAAATCTTGAACCTATGTAAAAATTTGAGTAATCTCCTTGGGGGGAACCTTGAAATTGTGTTGTCTCATACTAGTCATGCATTACGGTGGTCCACCTAGTCTCTAAGAACCTAGAAGAGTCCTAAGACTACCAATTTTGATCTCCTTGAATTGGCATGGGTATCTTATAGATGGAAAACCAATTCCTTTATTGGTTTTCCATAAGGTCTTTATATTCACCTTAGTCACAAGGTTCATCCACTCTATTTTCTATTACACACCTTGAACCTCTATAACTATACCACTAGGCTTTTATCCCTTTTTATTATGTTTTTCTTTTGGTTTAAGGATTCTATAGGTCTTATTTGAAAAATAATACCTTATTTAACCACCCTATATCTCCATATCACTTCTCAAAAATATTTCATCTCCATCACTTGTGAAAGTACATTATCCCTTGTAATGGTCTCACCAATTAGGCCTCCTTATGAAACATGCTCCTTGATTTGACCCAACCACATATCCTCTATAAAAACCAATATTATATTATTTCAACCTTTTCCACATTACAACTTATTAAAATTTTAACTTCTCAACTCCTTAGGCATCATCACCTTTTCATTACCCCCTTGCATTGTATTAAGTATCCAAGCCTAACTATAACACAACCAACTATACATGCTTCGTACAATGCCGTATAGACCCAAAACCACCTTAATCATTTTAAAACTACCTCAATCCAATATAATACCAAGTTTTTATCATTTTTAAGTGTTTAAACTTGATATATGAGAGTTTCTCTCTAGAAACCCTAACCTCAGTTTGTGCATTCCAACAAGTGGTTAAGAGCATTCTAAATTCATTTTCTTGAGTTTGAAATCATCTCCAAGAGATATAAGACCATATATAGTTATATATAAAAATCACACATCTCTTTAAATATGTTATAACTCTTACATAACTTTTCCAATGCTTTTCATCATCAAAACACAGAGGATAGTGCATTTCTATTTGACTGTATAGGGGTTTATGGGATCATGTACTTTCTAAGATTGAAAACACTTCATAGTGGTCACTCATAAAACCTTTATCTTCCTTGAAACCATGATGGAATTTAATTAACTTTATACCCTTTTAAATTCTCATACTCTCACATCTATTCTTGTCTTAGATTGTACAAACAAGATGTGGTTTATGTGAAAAATAGGGTACTCATTGTGTAAAAGTAGTGGTTAGGTGAATTTGAATGTGTTAATGTTTGAAATGATCTTGTATCAATATTAACCTTATTATATCATTAAAATTTTATATAAAACGTTCATACCATGAAGCTCTCTCTTGATCATTTTTATTGAAACCCTTGCATTGGAGATAGGCCTACCTTAAGTATGGTTATAGGTTTAAGTGTTTAAAGTGACATCTCACCTAATACTTTAACCTCACTTAAGTCCAATACTCCTATGAATCATTATATTAATTATGAATCTCTCATATGGATCATGTAATTCTATTATCCCTCTTACCATTGTAATGACTATGCTTCAAATATGTCCTTATGTGAACTTCATACTTACCTCAAGCCTTTAGAGAGTTTGAAAAAGCTATCAATAGGTAATATGAGGTTCATGAGTCTCATTTAATCTAATAATATATTTTACAAACTAAAAATCTCCTTGAAGATTACCATCCATGAAGGCCTCCAAGAGCTCATATCCACCTACTTGACTTAGCACTATTTCAAGTGTGATTGTAGGTCTCCATTTTATCCTCTTTAGCCCTATTTGAACCCTACAAACATCCTTCATAATCCCTAAACTAATATTATCATCTTAATTCTAAAGTTTGATCCAAACAGACTCCATAAGCCTAGAAGGGTCTAATAACTTGTCAATAATAAGCATATGCTTACTGTAGGTGAGTGTTTCCATCCAAGCTTGTAGGTGTAGATTTAAACCCTAATATGTTATATGAGTGTCCTTTAAGGGTTATAACACAAATAAATTTATATTTGGATCAATAATCCTTATTGAATTCTAAATTCACTCATATATTTATGTTTTGATAAAACATCTTAAAAATTATGATGTTTTCAAATGTAGATGACTATGTTATATGAATTATGACTACTCTTGGCCTTGGAGAGGTAACCAAACATTGATTATGGTCACTCTTATTCAAACCACTAACATTTAATGAGAGACTTTGAGTTAAGACCCTAAATAAGACATGTTTTCACTATACATTGGCCTTTGTACATTCATGAAAGTACTGATTATTGGTGTATTATTGTAGGTACACATTGTTGGTTGTAGCTTGATGATTTCAAGGTCCATAAACTATTTGAGTGATATTAATGATCTTTCACTTATTTTTTTAACCACCACTATCATTTTCACTTCAATAATGTCACTTTCCATGAAGATACACTCATTTCATACCACTTTGGACTTATGTGATCATTTGAAAGTTCAATATATTATAGAAAACACTAAAAAAAGTGTAGTAAAATATTTCATGATTTGAGATCCCTATAGCTTTATGCTCCTTTGGTCAAAAAACCACTTGTCATGTCAAATAATTACCCCTATCACCAAATCACTTCATAGAAACATTCAAACTCATCTAGACTTCATGTTACCCTTTTATACGATATCACCATATGTGGACAAGGCCTTATTTTTTAGGAATTAAGGTAAGAAGTCCCTAAAATTCACTTTCTCCAATTATGGATAAGATTTAAGTCTACTTGCTACTCAATGGATTCACTATTTATGTCCATGTAATTCCTCAACTTTTCAACCTCTATGAATATCTCCAACATGCTTTAACATTTGCATTTCAACTACTCATAAAAATGTGGAGAACTAAAGGTGTATATGTAGGTGTGACATATGATAGTGAAGGTAGAAAATGGTAACATGCCTAGTGTATGGCCTTATGATCAATATTAAACCAATGTAAAATATTAAAAATGATCTTTTCAACCTTTAAGTGTCTCAAACCAGTTCTCATGTCCTTATTCTAGCATGATTAACCTCTTATGGGAATAAATAGGTGGACATCAATGATGCATGACAATTTATAGAATCTAAATTGGTTATCACAGTCTATCACATATCATTTGCATATCTTGGCTTGATTGATAATTATTATAGTGTGTTCAACCTCTTGACACCCCTTCATTTCCTCTCCATGACTACTATGCAAGCTTCAAAAACTCTCATTGACCTAGATATAGATGGGTACTTGTAAGAAGATGACTGTGTGGAACATGATTGTATTCTTGATCAATGCATGAAATTGAGAAAAATAATATTTTAAGGTGATTTACATGACATATTAGAGGTGCAAACCTCATATACACTTTCTTTTTAAAACACTACATGAAAGGAAAACCTTTGTAGTTGATAAACTTTCCTACAGCTCCATTGAAACTCCAACTAGTAGCTTGAGTTTTTTGGCTTATCAAGGCTTGGATGAGCTACTTAGGATTGATTATAAAATATCACTTGATTAATTTTATGTTCCATAAGGAGGTGAAAGTCCATTATCCCTTTGACCTAGGTTTTACTCTAAAATTGATCAAATAAACCATTCATAAGGGTAATAAAGAAATCAAGTTTTATTCCATAAGTACCTTCTTAAGATGAGTTAGCTAATGAAACCAATTTTTATAGGTCCTATTTTAACCTCAAACCACTCCCCTAAAACCATTCTTCCTCATTTAATTCTAAAGAAAATAAATAGAAGAAAACCTAGACCTTGTTTGGATGAATAGGCCATCTAGACACCCCTACACTATGATCAATTGTTCATAAAGATGGGCACATGAACCAAACCACCAATTACACAAATTTTAAGTCCATAATTTTTCTATAACTTCTGAAAATATTTTGACCCAACTCTCTCTCTCTCTCTCTCTCTCTCTCTCTCTCTCTCTCTCTCTCTCTCTCTCTCTCTCTCTCTCTCTCTCTCTCTCTCTCTCTCTCTCTCTCTCTCTCTCTCTCTCTCTCTCTCTCTCTCTCTCTCTCTCTCTCTCTCTCTCTCTCTCTCTCTCTCTCTCTCTCTCTCTCTCTCTCTCTGTGTGTGCGTGTGTGTGTGTGTGTGTGTGTGTGTGTGTGTGTGTGTGTACTGAGTGAAAACCTAAGGCTCTCCTAGAGCTATATAAGACAACCTAAAATAGATTACCTATGCAATATGGCACTTAGAAAAAAATATATATTCTGAAAATTACCTTCCCTTCTTTCTATAAACCTTGTGAAATTCCTAGACCTCCATTAATAGCAAAAAACTTGTTTCATGCCTAGTTTATAGCTAATAGGTTTTCCTTACCTCTAATGGTTATTATGATTGAACGTGATTTTATATTCCTATGAGAGTATATTAGGACACCATGTATTCCTTAATATTATATTTGAGCCCTTTAATTAAGCAAAACCTTCAAAAACATGTTCAACCAAAGCTCCAAAATGCTCTAAAATGTATCCTTTTGCTCCCAAACTCCTCTCTTCCACTCTAAATTACTTGAAATGGATTTTAAAATGTCTAAATAGGTAAAAAATCACATAAATATGTGGGATGAAGTCAAAAGAAATATGTCTTCCTTAAAAAGTTACTTTTTAACTTGACATTTCTATTTAGAAGACCTTTAAGTCATCTAATGCACTTTTGGGTGTCTTTTAGGTAAATTAGCTTCTCTAGACACCATTTTTGACTCATTATAATATATGATAGTTTTTTAAAACCTCATTCATGCCCTTGAATTCTTGAACACCCTAGAAACTAGCTAGATTTTTCACTTGCAGTCTAAGACCCATTTCTAGGCCTTTTCCTTAAAATCTCCAAATTCACCTAAAAACTTGCTAAAAATATTTCAAAAGACTAAAATTAACATGAGTTAGGGTCATTAGGTTTTTTTTATATTTCCACCATTAGATCATCCACTTGATAAGACCCCTATTTATCTCCTCATACCCCACTAGGACCTTCTAGGATACTGTACTACATCATCAAGTCAGGATCAAAAAGAGACTAATCATGGGAGTAAATGGTTATTAAATGGTTAATGAGAGTGGCCTAATATATCTAATAAAAAAATTCATATGTAGGCCAATTTTTTTCAATTGTACCTTTAGTTTCTAGACCTTTACCTTTCCCACTACCAAAAGTCTCACAAACACTATCTCTTTATAACAAATTGCTTATCTCTTAGTATGAACAATGTTAATTTGATGACTCAAGCATTATATCATGATCATAATTCTATAAAAAAAATTATATTATATATTTTTTATTTATGGACCTATGCCTATTTTCCATCTACTTTCACACTTGTGTCCCAGTCAGATGCCTATGTTGATGCATGTCCAACACAAGTGTATAGTTCCCTAAAAGTCATTTAATTTGCAAATGTAATGTACACCTAAAGTTATCATAAGTTATTTATTTTAATATATTCTCCAAATGTATTGATATATATATTTATATATACAATATCAACCCTCATTCATTCTTCACTTAGCATAGACCAAACAACTTACAAAAGGCTTTCAATCAAGAACTCAAGTGAGTAAAGCTTCCCTATTTTATCATATTTCCATATCAGTCATAGGTAAAACACATATATATGTATAAATTAATAAATTTTCATCCCATGATCCATAGTTTTCAAGTTACAAGCTAGGTCACTCGATGCACTTAATTATCACACACACATATCATCCTTATACACACACAAGATAACATGTAGGGGGAAAATACATAAGTTTGAGACCTCTTTAGAGTATTAAATATGTAGGAAGTGTTCATTGATATAGGGGTATTTGGGGTAGCTCAAAACCATGTTCCCACTAACCCATTTTCCCAACAACCACTCTAAAGATGAAGAACTATGGTTTTTCTATTGGATAAGGAATGACAACCCATGATCTAGATATGAACACACCAAAGTAAAGGTGACACAGAACCCAAAATATTATAGGTGGTTCCATGTAGATCTAGAAGATATTCTAAATAATACACTTGTATCTATTTTATACATAAGCATTAACACAACCATCCAAAGTTGATACAAGTGTCTAAGGTCACAAAAGTTCTTAACTAGAATTTGACGACCAATCCCTAATCCACTTCCAGAATTATTCTTTATTTTTATAGATCCAAATCTATATTAAAATTATAACCAACTAAGTTGTTTTTCATTATCATTAAAATATATATCATAATTATACTTTATATTTTTAATATATCTCATCATAATAAATTTAATATATGTTTATCTAAGTTTTGAAAATTAATTGACCTATTATAAATATAGTTTATCACCCTTGTGCCCTAAGATATATTTAACCCTTTAACCCTATATTTTTTAATCTTTATTTTAGGGTTAAACATAATATTTAACATTAATTTATTCTCTATATTAATATTTATCTACTAAAGTCACATAGTAAGTATGAGGTAATGTTAGATTACTATATTTGGGTTAAAAAACCATTGAGAAAATAAGTGCATCCTTTTTTTAGCAATTGAAAGGAATTAAGGAAGAATACATGTAGATTATATTGAATTAATAAACATGGCATGAAGATTTTTTTAATTTAAAATGAAGGCATGAATATTGTGTTGAAGTGAGAAAGAGGGAATGTATATTGTGTTAAATTTAGAAATAGGGAATGCATATATATTATCTTCAATTGAAAAGACCAAGATTTTATTTTTTTAAAGTATTTGTTCAAATTGGAATCTAATGTTGACTACAAGTGAATTGGAGTCCTTATTAAATAAATTAAGGATTAATTAAATTATTCTAGAATTAAATTGAGGTAAAATTTGGTAGGGTGAATTGAAAAAAGCTAATTGTAAAAACATCATCTTTTCTAAGAACATATTTCTATCTCAGTAACATCATTGCATATTTTTTGATTTCTCATTGAATCAAATAAAAAATATATTCATTTCATTTTATTCTCACTCGTTTTAGGAGGCATAGATGAATGTTTTTATAATTGACATTATTTAACAATTCTATATGTACTACCTTTGACCGTTACCTATCCATTTTTAATTTTTAATATTTTTGAGATCTTTCCATTTGGATAGGAAAACAACCATTGGTAATTAATATTATCTATTTATTTTTTTTATTTCAACCTTTATCCAAGTTCTATGAGGCAAAACCATAGTTTAAGGCCTAGAATAACTATTAATGAAGACATAAGATGAGAATAAAATTTAGTGGGGGATTTTCATTGATGCTCGTAAGGACACTAGTGAATGCCTTAAAACGATTAAATATTTAGGATTTAATACTTTTCAAGTGAAAACCTCATCCTAATTCAACCTAATAGGTCCCATAATTAACCTAAATAAGTGATTTCATATTGAAACTTAAATGGATTATGCACATTGATAAAGTAAATAACATTTTTGAAATAGATTTGGTAAGTGATTCAAATGAAAATGTGTATTCCACATATCCTATGGATAATTAAGACTAATATTAACCTCTAGATCCTCACTCAATGTTTTTTAAAAAAAAAAACCCTCTTATAACTCCTAATAAAGATGAATTGATATCCCATCATCTATGTTTTTTTTAAAAAATCATGCAATATATTTTTGTTTACATAATTTTATGTGTGTGTGATTATTTACAAAAGAATTGTCATTTTCAAGGTAATGAGGGTGATCTACTTTGTCTACCTCTATGAAGAAGAGGAAGAGGTTGAAGAGGAGGAATGGGAAGGGGGTACAATTATGATGAGAGTAGTTCATATTTTGTGGTAAATCCTAATAGGGATACTACTTATGGCTCTTTATAAATTTAATTTTTCCTAAGGTATAATTATTTCATCAATTCAATAGATAAAACACCATTTTATTCTGATTAACAGACCTTTAATTAAGAATTAGAGGTGAAAATTACTTGACCAAATAGTCAGTTTTCAATTATTTTGATGGAATCAGCCAAAGATAAAGGGTGTGTATCATACAAACCTTATGAGTATGATCATTTATAGGTGATTAAAAAATCAATAAAATATAATGGAATGTATGATGTAGAGATTTAAAAAATAGAGATTTGGTTCAAGCCAAATGAAGAATCCATTTGTTGTAGTGTGTGAACCTTTTAGCTTTTGTTGGGGGGGGGAGGGGTATATGTTATCACCATCTACTATATTTGATGTAGGTTTAGGTTTATTTATTTTTATCCATGTCATTATGGAATAATAAGCTATCAATCATGGCTTCCCATATTACTATTCTATAGACATGAGTACTCATTTAATGATTTGAACAAGTTGGTTGTGTATAAGTCTATCATGTCAGATTATGGTTTATGAAGAAATGCATAGACAATCAGAGAGATGATTGAGAAGGAGAAAAAAGTGTGGAAAATTCTTGATTTCAAATTCAAATATGGGAATGTGTATTCCTATATTAATATTTCTATTAGTATAAACAATTACATAAGATGCATGTCAAATAAATCCAAACTTCACTTTATGGGTGTAGGAATGACATGCCAAAGAAATTATCTTATTATATAATGTTTGAGGTAACTAGATATATTAGAGTAAGGGAAGAGATAATTTATTATAAAGTGGGCCTCATATTTATGGCCTTTCATCATCTCTTTACTTATGATGTTAAATAGATGAATTTACATACAAAACTTAGAGGCATTTTTTAATGAATATGTGTAATATATTATGTTATTTTTCTTGAATGTGTTTGAATTCTTCTCATAAATTAATGATTATATTAATATATTATAAAATTAGTGAAGGATTTATGTATTTTGTGTTGAATGTATTGATAATTTATCATTAGTATATTTTTTATGTTCATTAGTTAAATTCAAATATTATAGATCACAAGTGCTCTCCTCAATAAAAATACCATCACATAGATTTTTTACAAACATATACATGTCAAATAAATCCAAATTTCACTTTATGGGTGTAGGAATGACATGCCAAATAAATTATCTTATCATATAATTTTTTAGGTAATTGGATATATTAGAGTAGGGGAAGACACAATTTATTATAAAGTGGGCCTCATATTGATGACCTTTCATCATCTCTTTAATTATAATGTTAAATAGATGAATTTATAGACAAAGCTTAGAGGCATTTTTAATGAATATTTGTAATATAAATGTTATTTTTCATGAATGTGTTTAAATGTTTTTCATAAATTAATGATTATATTTACTATGTTGGAAAAATAGTGAAGGATTTATGTATTTTGTGTTAAATGTATTGATAATTTATCATGAGTATATTTTTTATGTTCATTAGTTAAATTCAAATATTATAGATCACAAGTGCTCTCCTTGATAAAAATACCATCTCATATATTTTGTACAAACATATACATGGCCCATGTTTCATCCTAATCATCCAATGTACCCTACCAAATTTAATCATCAAAAATGATAAAATTTGAAAAAAAATGGATGCTAAAATGTGTGTCAAATAAATAACATAATCACAACTAGAAATTAGTGCAATACATGAACCATAAGTTATACATGGATAATACAAGGGTTTGGATGATATAACAACTCAATTGATTTCCCATCCTTTTGGTCATATCTATGATCATGATCATATTCAACAAGAAAATGACAATGAAAATGATGGTGTTGATACTATCAATGAACATGGTGTAAGTCTTGATATACACAGTGATATTTATGTTTTAGAATAGTCAAATGAGTTTCTAGAGTGCAAAGATCCTTATGTGTTGTAAAATATTTTTAATAGGTATATTTTATATGTTTTTTATGCCTAAATTATTTAATTTAATGACTAATAATTTCTCAAATTTGTAACTACAAATGCTTTCTTCTATCTTGATTTTGAGATGCATGACTAGGTATTTATAGTACATTTTGACCCAAGGTCAAGACACATCTTCCAAGAAGGAACTAGTTACAAGATAGAATAATATGAAAATATATTGTAAGATGAATATGTTATAGAATAAAACTATGCTCTATATGATCAATATAGACCATAAGATAAATATGTAGATGAATACTTTTAATAATTATTTTTAAAAATAGATAGGGATGATAAATAAAAGGGTTAACTACCACAAAGGAAAATTATGGCTATTCAAAGATTAATTGAAACTTATGGCACCAGGTGGGAGGAATAATAATTCATAATTTATGTTTATAATAAAATATTTGTCAATAATATAACAATGTATTATGTCAAGTTATGTTTACAATGAAGGTGAAGGCTTAAATAAGTTTCCTAGGAAGTTATAAATAAGCCAACTACCTTATGAGTTTAAACTAACCTGAATAACTAAAAATTATTAATCTAACAAACTAAAATGAACTAAATTTTGATCATAAAATGACCCAACATAAAATAATTTAAATATGTCACGAAATACATTATGTGACATCTTAAATGATCATAATTAAGAATCATAATCTTTTTATTAAAATAGTGATAAAACATGGCTCAATTTTATGTAAGATAATTTAGACACCTATTTTTGGTGCATGCCATGTTACTATAATGTTTTCAGTGATTTTTTTGTGCATATGGGTCATAATCTTAGATTATGGTATTATAGGATAATTTTATGTGATTTCATCTCTCTTCTCCTTCTTTGTGTGATCATGTGGTCTGATTTTCTTTTGTTTGTCATTATGTCTTAATTTTTTAATTACCATGGGATTATTTTCACTATTCTCTCTCTTTATGTGCCCATTTATTATTTTGGAATGGAAATATTAGTCCCCATGATTTGTTAGGCCCTCTATTTATGTCTTCTTTTATTGTGTGGTACCTTTAACCTATGAGGGCATCCTTGTGATGTTTGCATACATATGTTGGCTTTTTCCATTTATCATTGTCACCTTTTTCATGCCAATAGGATTTGAATTCAAACATGATAATCCTCTATATACAAATCATCTATGATAATTTTAATAAGTGATGATCCCATACAACTCTTTACAATATTTATAAAGAAGTGTCTTGAGGAATTATAATTTTCAAGCCTTGACTCATTCTAAATTAATTTATCATTACTCAAATACTTTCATCAATTCTATATTTCATATTATACCAAAATAAGTTCTAATAAAAAATTTATGTAGTTTCATCACACATATGTAAGAGGAGGTTGAATACCTTACTTGATTTATCCATTTATACTACACATGAAATACAATGGATTTGAATCTAGCATGCAAGATATGTAATGCAATTCCTTTATGGTTTCCCAACCCAACTGCTTCTTACCTTCTAATTTTACATTATGTTTTATTTTTATAAGCAAAGTAAATAACAATGAATAACAAAATTAGATAGTTTTATCCATCAATTTTCCAAACAAAATTACATACATTACATCTAACTACAAAGAAATATAAAAAAATAGATTGTGAAATTGAACACATTACATAAATAACATAGGAGGACAATAATAATAATAATAATATTAATAATAATAATAATAATAATAATAATAATAATGTACATTTTTATATTTACATAGACATAAAGAGTGTATCAATCACTCCTATTTTTATGGAATAAAAAATTATATTTTGGCATACAAACAAATATAGGTTTGCATATTCTAGTTCTACATTCAAAAATTATAAATTAATATTAGGTTTGACTATTCCATAAATTTTAATTTTATTTCAAGTATGATTGTTGATTCAACATTTTCCTTTATTTTTATGCTATAAACCCCAAAATTCAACCCAATTTATTTCTTAGACTTTTGAAGGATATGATTCTTCTTCTTCCAGCACCAATCCAAAACCATGTGAAATTGAGTCCAAAAACTCAACATTGATCTATATCATGGGGAAATAACTAATGATTAGGTCATATCATATTATTTTTAACTCCATTTAAACCAAATAACTCAATAATTTAGTATATAGGCCTAATTTCCAAAGTATAAAATAATCCTAACATATTTATAATATCTTTTTAAAAAAAATTGTCTTGATAGGTTTAGGTGTCTAATATTTTCATTAATTTAATTTATTCACAATATTATATAACAAAACATATAATTATGGACAACACCCATCTATTATTAAATAATAAACAAACCTTACCTAAAATACCATCAATACAAGAATTATTCAAGGAAATGTTGTATAAATATCTAAAGATATACCTCAACACTACACTAAAAATATTTGAAGATATACCTCAACACTATACATTACTCAATCAATAAAATGACATTTTACATATTTTTAATACATCTAAAATAATTTTAATAACAATAATTCACTTTAATAATCATACTTAAATCCATAAACACCATATTGCTTAAAACTAGGTTCACTTTCTCTAGTGACAACCCACTATTTATATGAATATGGCTAGTTATATAGTTTGAGACTCGTATATAAATTAAAAGATATATATTAGTCATATATCAAATGAAATAGACAATTTGATCATTCTAATTGACAATTATATTTAAACATAGAGATACACAAAAAATTTATAAAAATCAAATCGAGATACCTTCCATGTCTAAAGAGTGTAGGATTGTTAACATGGTACACATGTTCCAACATGATTCTACCCAATATACTTTAGGAATTAAAGATTATTTTATTATTTATTATTTAACATTAAATCAATTAAAAATTATCATATTTGATAACTTTACCACACAATGATGAAATTAACATACATATTCCAATTTACATGAATTTACCAAAATAGGCATCAATATTATTGCAACTCAAACCTCAAAATTAATATTCCAACCAAAAAATATCTACACTTAGTAGCTGCCTTTACACCAATAGTAAATTATAACCTATGGAATAAGACACAATGTTAATAATACAAAAATCACATTTCTTTATTTTATCATATTATATTATTAAAGAATTATGATTCTCTTTTTTAAAATGTAAACTTGCAACATATTATAATAGTCCATATCCATTAAAATACTCATAAAAAGAAACATGAATAAATGAGTGATGGCCAAAAACTTATAATATTTTTCAAACATTCTTTTATACCAAAGAATGATTTATAAGAATAAGTTATAGTCCTCCTAGTTCTTAATTTATATTTCATACATAAGTTTTCTTTCTAGTGATAGCAAACCTGACCATTTAAATTTCCTCTAAACATCAATAAGAAATACATAGTCTATATTTTCATGCAATCAATTTGAAAATAAAAAATTAGACCATACACAAATAAAAAATGGATGAAACATTCTTTATCTAATGTACACTATACATGGACTACATATCTTTAATGTTCTCAACAAAATCTTCAAGATCGAATAAACATTCAACAAGAGAACACCCAGTCATTTACATCAATATTTTTCTCTTTATCCAACTTAACCTTCATATATAAATAGTTTCATTAAGAAAATTTAATACGTATTCCCACTATTTGATCAAAGTGCAAATAATATTTTCTAAATCCATTAATTTATATAATATGCCAACATAAGTGAAATAACCATTATATTACTACACACCACTACCTTCAACATTAAGGTTTATGCTTTTACTAAGTAAGAATTTACACAACATGACCAAATATTACATGTATTACTAACATAACACTACATAGTGACATTTTTATAAATGGTACAAGTCTTATAAAAACACTCAACATATTGATTCAACAAAATTTATCTATTAAAAATGTTCTTACAAAAATACAAGTAAATTTTCTAAATAGGCAACTAAATGGGTACAATGATGACTTATTTATACATATCCTTAAATTTTATTTTACAACATTAGAACCATCCACCAATAGGTTTAGTAGTATGACAAACCAATGTGAGGTAACAGAAAAAACATATGTCAAGATGAACCTTTTACCTTTATACATACTAAATAACTTCAAACCCTAATGATTATTCTTTTCTCAAAATGTAATGAAACTTCTTGAGTAACTTTCATGATAGAATATATTACAACATATAAAACATTAAATGTATAAATTTCCTTAGTATCATCGGCATAGCTAAGAATCTACCTCAAATATCATGCAAAAATAATCAACAATAGTCATTCTTGAAAACTAGGAAAGTAACCTAGGAAATCTAAAACCCAAGTCCATCCATCTAGTGGTAACCCTACCCACTGCAAGCATTATTTAAGGGATGGAATAGGACACCACATAATGTAAAATATACATAAATAAAAATTAACAAGAGGGATTTAAATAACGATATCTAATATAACATTACAATGGTCTTAATAATAATAAGCAGAGATAAAATAATGCACAACACATAACACACTAATTTAATAAACACACCAGTACAAGAAACACACTAGTACCATTTTAATCATAAATAATAGGTAGCTAATTTCATTTCCAAAAAAAAAAAAAATCATCTTTACACCATTTAGTGGGGAAAATGGTTCCAAAACAACCACACCCAAGTGGGTTTCCTAAAAAAACCTATGGTTTATGTTCAAACAACAAATCAAGCAAGTATACCAACTATAAGTGGTAAAATATTTATAAATAATGAAAATGGAGTTATAGGAAGGAAGGATGTCCTTGATACAACCCACTTATCCTTATAGGGTGTCCACATAAATTTATAGTCATTATATTGCATAAATGTATTAGACTTACTTTTTTGAATGAAAAAAACCTCTACTATTTCATTTATTTTCTTTCTCCTTTCCTCCTTATCTCCATTTTGAATTCCAACTTGAAATCTAACTACCACACTCATAGAGTCCATCAAAACTGGGTTTTAACCCTTTTTGCACTCATATTTATAGTTAATTTACACTAAAACAACTCAAGTTGAGGAACAAAGAACTTCATGTCCTCTATGTCCACCATAACAACTCTAAGTTTTCTCCCTATTTTCTCCACTTCTCACTTCGATCCACTAACAAAAATGACCAAAGTGGGAATTATCCAAAGTCTTCATGCAAACCTTGATTGAATGATTGGGTTATTTAAACCAAATCAAATGTCAATAAAAATAATAATTATTGAGTTATTAAAATCTTGGAAATGACCATTTTCCCATTATGACAATATCATTTTTGACTATGTTAACCTTAATCAAGATTAAAATAATTAAGAAATGAATTTCACAACTGTATACTAAGTCCCAAGACCTTATAATGTTTATATGTTAATGAATATAAACATATACATTACTCCAAAAATATGTCATCATGAAATGCTTTAACAAGTTAGATCTAGTCAACTAATGAATGCATCAATAACCAGGAAAATAACAAAAATTACAAGGCACAATTAGCTACATGCCAATAACAACCTCCAAATAACAATATGGACAACATGCATAGGGATTATAATTTTATGACATAAGACATGGAAAATAAATAGAGGGGAAACTAGATGGATCTCATAATTTTACCTCACATTCATTTGCATATATATACCTGAAGTGACTGGTTGGTTATGTGTTCCATGTTTAAACCTAGCTTAATCACCCGAATATCATCTATGATCATAAAATGACATAAATAGTACTAGTTTGATATAATATAAACTAAATTAAATACTTAAACTAAAATACATCCAATAGTAACATAATTTTAATATCATAATAATTTCTCATGAAGTAGTAGAATATAATATCAATGTTAGAATAGTTTAAATATATCAATAAACATCATAATTGAACACATAAACAATTGCATGTATGGATGGGAATGACATCCAACCCTAAAAAAGGATACATTGTCATGGATCCTAATTAAACAAGTGAGGATAATGCTTCCAAAAAATAATTTTACCTTCTTAGGTGGCAATTTTCTCACTTAGCTGATCCCATTGAACCAACACTTGTAGATATCTATTTCATAGGTTAATGTTGAAATGGGACAAGATATTTATGGGGTATAGTTGCATAATCTCCTTGTCCATGACCTATATATTATTCCAATCCATAATATGAGAAGGATAAAAAACATATTTTATTAATAGTGCCACATGAAACACATCATGAATTATAGATAGAGGAGGAAAAGGTTTATGGTAGGAACCAAGATGGATATTTTCCATTATTTTAAATGGAAAAAAAGTGTGTAACTTGTTTTGATGCCTTAAAAAATTTAATATAACTTTTTTTAGTTCTTATTCTAAAAAAAACTTCATCTCACACCTTGAATTCTCTTGGTGTCCTTTTTAGATAAGCATAACCTTTTTTCCTATCAAAGGCAATATTTAACCTATGGAAAATAATAAACATTTGTTCATCATATTATTTAAAAATATATATATCTATAAATACTTTATTTTCCAAACCATCAAAACCAAGTGGAATTATTCACTTTTGCCCATACAAGGATTTGAAAGGTGCCCTCTTTATAACATAATTATAGGTATTGTTTTATGAAAATTCAACCAAGCAGAGGTACTCTTTCCATTTAGACTTTTTGTCCATTGATTACATTATTAACATGTCCTCAACTATATGGTTCATACATTTAGTTTGAACATCCATTTTTGGATGATAAGATAAATTAAAATTAAATATTATCCCAAACACAACCATCAAGGTCTACCAAAACTAGGAAGTGAAACAACTTATCTCTATCTGAGATAATTACATATGGAATACCATGAAGGAATATAATTCCATTCACAAACATTTTGGATAGGTTAGGGGAATCATAAATAATATTTCATAGAATAAAATGTGTAACCTTGGTTAATTTATCAATTATAACTAGAATTATATCATGTCTACCTTGAGAGTTAGGCAACCATGAGATGAAATTCATTAAAATTACTGCCCATTTTATATTAGGAACAATATTAGGGTGCAAAAACCTTACAAAATCAAAATGTATATCCTTAACACAATGAAATTCCAAACATTTTTCTATGAAATTATCTATATTCTTCTTTAAACCTAATCATAAATTAAAAAAAATTTAGTTTGTGTCATTTTTATGGCACTTAGATGAATGAAATGAGGTGTGATATGCACTTATTCTATTACTTATTTCCTTATATTTATATATTCAAAAATATATATTCATCCTCAGTACCTTAGAACTCCATTTAACTCTAAAAAACATCAACAACAATTTTTTATGTTGTTACATTTGACAAATCAACACAAATTTTCAACATTCAGGGTCAATTAGTTGTCGAGTTAAATTTTTTTTTCTAACATTAGACCTAAAAATATAAATTATAGCAACATGTGTCCTTATACTAAGAGAATAAACCACTCTATTTTATTTGTCGTTTACATAATAAATATTATTATGAAATTTGTTATAAATTATAACCACCTTCTTTATCTTGAATTTAGTTCATCTTGAGTGAATAGGTACACAAGACTCCATTTATCATTTTTTTACCACACACCATTCCCTTCAACAATAAGGTTTATGATTTTATGAATCAAGACTATCCATAACATGACCAATAAGGTTTAGATTTTTGTCATGTTATGGAAACTAATGATTCAAAAAATCATAAAACTTATTGTTGAAGGGAATGGTGTGTGGTAATAAACTAGTTATTGCACTCTATATTTGAAAATAATATAAATTAATGGTTTTAGAAAACATTATTTCCTATATGATAAAATACTAGGAACATGTCTTAAATTTACTTAAGGAAACTACTTATTTATGAAGGATAAGTTGGATAAAGTAAAAAAATCTTGTTTTAATGAATGGGTTTGCTCTTGTTGAATGTTTATTTGATATTGAATATTTTGTTGGGAATGTTAAAGACTATGCACTCCACATTCAATGGACATTAGGGAAATAATGTTTTAGGCATTTTTTATTTTTGTATGGTCTAATTTTATACGCTCAACTTGTTTGGCATGAAAATATGGACTATGTGTTTATTATTGATTTTTTGAGGAACTTTAAATGTCCTATATTGATATTGTTATAAATAAAACTTATGTATGAAATATAAACTATTAGCTATGAGAGTTGTGACTTAATTTTAGAAATCACTATTTGGTATAAAATAATGTTGCTAAAATAATATAACTCTTTGGCCTTCGCTCGTTGATTATTGATTATTTTTATGAGTATTGTGATGGATATGGACTGTTACAGTATGTTTCAAATTTTATAAAAGATAATCATGATTACTTAATAATATACCATGCTAAAATAAAGAAATGTGATTTTATTCTTGTTAATACCATGCCTTATTCCATAATGGGCAGTTTACTATTGGTATAAAGGTAGCTAGTAAGTGCGACTAATTTTTGGTTGGAATAATGGTTTGGAGGGTTGAGTTGTAATAATGTTGATGTCTATTCTAGTAGTGTCTTGTATATTAGACTAGGTATTGTTTGTTACATGATGATGTAGTAAATTTATCAACTATAATTGTTAAGTGATTCAATGTCTATTAATAAATAGTGAAAGAATCTTCAACACCTTAATTATGTTGGGGAGAATCATGTTGGAAAAGGTGTACCCTATTAATAACCCTACACTCTTTATGTTAGAGTAATAAATCCTAAGTGGGCCTATATGTCCCTTAGCCTTGGTAAATATTAAATATTAAATAATATATTATTTATTAACTCGAGGTATAAGTATCGAGTAAATAAATAATCATATTAAAATTGTTTAATAGTTACCAAATATTAATTAATTTATTTGTATAAGGATGGATGGACCTTTTATTTTTACAACAGTCACCTCCCTTGGTTTTTTAATATAAATAGGATTTTACCCCATTAGAAAATCAACCTAAGTAAAAATATTTCTCATATTCATTCTAAGGATTTTGTGAAGCTTGTTTGTGAAGGAGTGAGAAATTGAAGATTGTATTAGGTATGGAGAAATTTCTCTAATTATTGAATAATCATCATTGATGGGTTTTTTCACCTCTTTAAGGTTTTCCCATGGTAATTTTTATGTTATGGATATTTATCATGTGATTTTTAAATTGATTTTATATCTAGATTATACATATTATATTGATAATTTTTCTTCATGGTACTGGAGCTTGGGATATGGAGTAATTGATTGGCAAGACATAGTTGAATTATCTTACCCATGGAGCATTACCACTCTTCAATCTTTTTTTCAATTTGGTCTTAAATAAAAAATGAAAATTCAACCTATATTGCCTATGGTATGACCATGGGAGGCATATAGTGTTGCTTTAAATTTTATCCTTGTCCATGCTTTGATCTGGAGCAATTTTAAATCAATCATTCAAATATCAATACCAAGCAACTAAATCACACTTTCAAGCAATTTTTAATTCAAAAATCAGATATAGGAATGTTTATATAGCCATGGTATGGCTTCAAATCTATAAAAATCAGAAATAAATTTGTTTTTAAGTTTTTACACCTTGGTCCTTAGTTTTAGTGGCTAGATCTTATGTTTGCTTGCCTAAAAACACTCCTTAAAAAAATGGGAGAGGTTTCCTCAAGCCTCTAAATGTTTTATTATTCATTTGGGCACCATAGTATGGTTGTATCAGCTGTGAAAATTAGGATAAAAATATTTTAGGGAAAAAAGATTTGATTTTGAAGCTTCTGGATGCTTCATTGCAAGGATTAAAGGAGAGTAGAAAAATTTCAATGTCTCTGGTGGCTTATACAAGTTGTGATTTTCCAAACTCCCACCTAAGCACTATTCTCTTTCATGGAGAAAGATTTAGGTATGATTTTATTGCATATAGCTGGAAAAAATATTAAAAAACCTTTCATTTATTAAATCTTTAATTTCCACTTGGACTTTGTGCCCCCCACCTTATTTAAATTATTTTGATATTTTAAACCAAAAATTAAATTTTATTTTTAAAAGTTTTACATGCATGTTAAATGTGTGTGTGTGTGTGTGTGTGTGTGTGTGTGTGTGTGTGTGTGTGTGTGTGTGTGTGTGAGAGAGAGAGAGAGAGAGAGAGAGAGACCTATATGTATACATATGTCTATGTGTGTGTAATTAGTTAGATAAATGACTTTAAAATAAATTAATGCATGTTAAAATTTAACTAAACTTCTAATCAAGTTGATAGTTAGAATTTTGCTAAAAACTTGAAAAAGATGAGGTCTTGTGTTCAAATCTATCCAACCTCCTACAATAATTTTTTTGATTTAATTTTTAAATTTTTAATATTTAATTATATTTTAATTCCATTTTTTGTTTTGCGTGCTAATGTTTCCCATGTCTAAAACCCTTGTTGATTTGTCAAACTTGTTTCAACTTTTGACCTAGTGAATATTTTGACAAATATAATCAGGTAACTAGTCAATCCCTAGGTTTGAGCACCTTTCATATACAAATACATGGTCCATTTTATGTTTTTAAACCTTCTATTGTTAAATTTACAACTTTTTAAATAATAGTTTATAGGGGGTCATTATGAGTACAACTCTTTCAACACCTAGTTCAGTACAATTTTGTTCCAAATTTTTGTATTATTTTGCATCTAATTATATACTTAATTCAATATGCACTTGTGATTTAATTTATTTTATAATAAAATTAAAAATCATTAAAAATGTTATTTTTCTTAAAATCGTTCTTACATTAGTATATTTTTGTGACACTTGTGACACCCTATTTTATCAAAATCTTTCATAATTTTTTACTTTGTCTAGTATTAAATTGAAAAATTATTTTGGGTTTGCACTTTCAAATTTGTTTTAATATCAAATTAAGTTAAAAATAACTCTAAAAGGTTTCATTTTAAGCATTTTTTTACTATCTTATTTAAAAGTAAGCTATGGCTTCATCTCATTTTTTCTTAGATAAATCTCAAATGCTTAATAGAAATTAACTATAATATATATAAATTTCATGTTAAATCTAAATTTGTGTCTTGCAAGTTATGAAATTTTGTTATTAGGAATGAAAAATCCCCTTCTATATGACATGTGACCCCTGAGCTTACCAATGCATTTCAATAAAAATTGTTGGAAGCTATGTCCATTATCTTGTGGAGTATTAAGAATGAATTCCTTCTCCACATTGATAATTAGGTGTTTCCTAATGATTCTTAAAAAATCATTGAATCCATGCATAAGGGCACTCATTTCTTAAATAATATTAAGTTAATCCTTGAATTACTAACTATACCTATGAAAGATGATGAGAAAGTTGTGAATTTTCTTGCTAAAATTAAAAAACATTAAAACTTAGTTAGATGGATTTAATTTTAATTTGATTCAAAATAAAATGTTTTATTTTATTATTTAGTTAAATTTTCATAAAAATTTTAGAAATTTTATTCCAATTTTGAATTCTAAGTATCAAACTGAGCAAGATATCTCTAACCTTACCACCTTGTATGTTCTCCTAATTCAAGAAGAGAAAATTATGACAAATTTTGATTATAAAGAGAATGCCACTCGGGAACTTATCACATTAAATAATTTTTTTGATAACACTAAAAACCAAAAATCTAACCCTAATTCTACTAAAAGTAAGTACAAGAATAAAAAATCTAGTAATAAGAATCATAAACCTAAGTTTAATGGAAAACGTAATTTGTATGGTAAATTTAGTCATAGGAGGGAGACTTATTAAAAAAATAAAGATAGTAATAATAATAAAACTTCTAAAAAATAACAAAGGGAATAAATCTAATCAAAATAAGAAGAAAAATCAAAATCCTAAGTAGAATAACAATCAAGATTCAAATATTATTATTTTATATGTTGTTTTATTTACTTCAAATGAAAATGAGTGGATCTTAAATAGCGGTAAATCGTACCATATGACATGATTATCTAATATTTTGTGTGATTGTATAGACATATATTAAATAATTTAATTAAGAGATGATTCATTTTTAAAAGTAACTAAACATGAAACAACAAAATTTTCAAATGTTGTTATTAATGATATTTTCTTTGTACCTAAGCTTAAAAATAATTTGCTATATTTTTCTCAACTTAAAAATGATAATTTAATTATAACATTTTTTAAATATAGTTTTTCCATTATAAATCAATCTGGTTCTTTGATTGTTGAAGGTGTTCAAAAGAATGGTTTACATTTTTCTCCTTATGCATGTTTTTTTCATCGCATAATAAGAATGAATCTCAGCTATGACATGAAAGATTAGGACATGTTAATTTTAATAGTTTACATGATATATCCATGAAAAATCTTGTTTTTGTACTTCCTTTTATCCCTTCTCATCATGAAACTTATGAGGGTTGCTTACATGGTAAACAACATACTAACCTTTTTCATAAGAATTATGATGTGAATTCCTTGTATCCTTTAGAATTAATTCATAGTGATGTTTTAGGACCTATTGAATTTGTACCTCTTAATGGTTATTTGTATTCTATTACTTTTATTGATAATTACACTAGAATAATCTAGTCTTTTTTTATTAAAAATAAAACTGATGTGTTATTTAAATTCAAGAAATTTAAATCTAGTGTTGAAAATGCATCTAATTTTCCTATTAAGAGATTAAGAACTGATAATGGTGGTGATTATGTTAGTAAAAAGTTTGATTATTTTTTCATTAGTTCAATTATTCAAAGGTAACTAAAAACTCTCTATTCCCCTCAGCAAAATGGTATTGATGAAAGGAAAAACGGCACCATCATAGAAATGGATAGAATAATGGTTCAGTCTGTAAACATTTTTATCTTATGGGCTAAAGCCATGAATATTAATGTTCATATTATGAATAGAGTCCATATCAAATCCATAAATATTTATACCCATTTATAAATGTGGTCTAAAATAAGCTTAGTGTGGCTCATCTTAGGATCTTTAGTAGTCTTGCTTATATCTTTATTCCTAAAATTAATAGAAAGAAGCTTGATCCTACTTTTTATTATTGAATTTTTGTAGGTTACAGTGGTAATAAAAATGGTTTAAGAGTGTATGATCCCTCTAAACATTAGACCATTAAGAATAATAATGTTCTTATTCTCAAAATATCCTTTTATGAGCCCTCTATGGATCCTCTTAAGTGTTATTCTATTGATGAACCCGATTCTCATGTTTCCCCTTATGATGAAATGGATGCCCTTAAAGAAGTTGATCCAATAATGGATAACTTAGATTCTAAGGAAACTCCCAAGTTTAAAATTTAAACTAAAAGACCTAAATGGGTAGAATCCCTAATTCAATCTTCTAATATTGATAACCTTAATAAATTAACTATAAGTTAACATTATTATCATGAATTAATGACTATGTATAAATTTAAACCTCAATCATTTGAGGAAGCCACTCAAGATGATAGATATAATATTTCTATGCAAGCTAAATATAATGCCTTAATTTGAAATTAGACTTGGGATCTTGTCTCTCCTTTGCCTAAAAGACATATTGTCAATATTAAGTGGCTTTATAAAATCAAATATAATTCAATTGGTAAAATTGGTAAGTTTAAAGCTATATTAGTCACTCACAGGTTTACTCAGAAACCTGAGATTAAATATGTTGAAATCTTTACTCTTGTAATAAAAATGAGTACCATTAGACTTCTTATTTCTCTTACAGCTCAAAATGGTTGGGTTATCCACCAAATGGATGTCAAGAATGCATTTCTAAATGGTGATTTAGAAAATAAAATCTACATGACATAACCTAAAAGTTTCACTGACCTTAACAAATAAATTATATATGTAAGCTAAAAAAATATATGTATGGTTTAAAACAAGCTCCTTGAGCTTGGTATTCTAAAATTAAATATTTTTTCAAAAAATTATTTTTTTTAACTTTTATTTAGATAATGATTTTTTTTTAAATTTGAAAATGGTCATTTGATTCTAATTGTATTATATGTTGATGAGTTTTTTATTACTAGAAATCTAACTAGTTTAATTCATAAATATAATGATAAACTAAGTAAAATGTTTGAAATGACTAATTTAAGTATTCTACATCATTTTTTAGGAATGGTTATATTTTAAAATAAAAATTTAATTATTGTATCACAATCTTAGTATGCACCTAATATTCTTGTTTAACATGCTTGATTGTAAATATACTTCTACTATTGAAGTTGGTATTAAACTTAATCCTAAACTTGCATGTGAAAATTTAACCTTACTTTATATATATATATATATATATATATATATATATATATATATATATATATATATATATATATATATATATATTATAAGTTTGATTTATCTAACCATTACTAGGCCATATATTTCATATGTTTTTAGTGTTGTCTCTAGATTTATGTAAGATCCTTATTTAGATCATTGAAAATTATCAAGGAGAATACTTAGGTAAATAAAAGGAATCATAATATATGGTTTATTTTATTCATTCATTTTTTATTCTAATTTATATGGTTATTGTGATGTTAACCATACTAGTGATATTTTAGATTATAAATCTACTTCTAGATATGTGTTTAAGTTTAGTGCAAGTGCTATCACTTAGAGTAGTAAGAAGCTAATAAATAATCCATGTGAATATGAAGACTATTAATAAAACTTCATTTTGATGTTTCTCAGAGTATCATCCTTCATTGTGATAACCAAAATTGTATAGCTCTAGAAAAAAATCTAGTGAAGCACCAAAGAAATAAACACATTAAAGTTCATGTGCATTTCATCTGAGAGAAGGTCTTCAATGGTGATATTAAACTATAATTATGTCCTAAAAATGAAAAATTGGTAGATATATTCACAAAACCACTTGATACTACCAATTTTTATTAGTTTTGTGTAGTGATGGGCCTCTTAGAGTTGCTATTGAGGGGGAATGTGCATGAAACTACCACTTACTAACATCCTTATGTTTCTTCTTCTTATGTATACTTACTCTAAATTATAAAACATTGTAAACTTCATGTGTAAGTTTTAATTCTCTACCTAATGTATAAAAACATGATTTAAATTGGATGTCCTTATGTTATAAAAGGCTCCAAATATGTTTAGATGGTTATTTCAGAAAAGCTATGAGATGTAGTCTCATGATAATGCTAGCCTAAACTTACTTTTGAGTATATTTTTTAAATGTAATTAATTTTATTTCAAAATGTGATGTTTGGCATGATGAAGGTTTTTAAATCCTTCATTTATGGTCATAGAATAATTCTTTAAAAAAAAGGTGACTATGACATTTATCCCCACTTAGCATTAAGGAGGACTGTTACAATAATTAATACTAAGTGGGCCTATATGTCCCTTAGCCTTGGTAAATATTAAATAATAAATCATATATTAATAGTTAACTCGAGGTATAACATTGAGTAAATAAATATTCATATTATAGTTATTTAATATTTACCAAATATTAATTAATTAGTTTCTATCAGGATGGACGGACCCATTATTTTTATAATGGTCACCTCCGTTGGTTTTTTTTTAATATAAATAGGGTTTAAGCCCTATTATAAAATAAAATTGAATGAATATGAAACATTTCACATATTCATTCTAAGTATTTTATAAAGTTTGTTTGAGAAGGAGTGAGAAATTGAAGATTGTATTGGATATGAAGAAATTTCTCTAATTATGGAATAATCATCAATGGTGGGTGTTTTGCCTCTTTGAGATTTTATCATGGTAACTTTTAGTTGTGGATATTCATTGTGTGATTTTTTAATTGATTCTATATCTATATCATACATATTATATTGCATAATATTTCTTCACTTTAGACATGAAAGGTATTTCCCTTGGACTTTTTATAGACTATTCATGTGTATGTATGTTCAAATAGAATTGGAGATTTTAATGTTTAAATAGTGTATTTAATTTTATATATGATATTATATACCTTTTGATTTATGTATGAGTCCAAAAATCTATAATTAACCATATTTGTATAAATAGTGGTTTCTCACTAGATAAAACAAACCTAGTTTTAATCAATGTGGTGGTTATGGATTTAAGGATGATGATTAAAGTTAATTATTATTATTATTATTATTTAAAGTCTTTTAGATGTATTAACAATATTAAAAATTTCATTTTATTGACTAAGTATTGTGTAGTTTTGAGACAAATCTTTAGAGATTTATAGTATGTTTCATTGAATAATTATTGTATTGATGGTATTTTAGGTAAGGTTTGCTTGTTATTTACTAATGGATGGGTGTTGTCCATAATTGTATTTTTTCATCTAATTTTTTGAATGAATGAAATTAATGACAATATTAGGCACCTAATCCTATCAAGAGATATTCTCTAAAAATATATTATAAATATGTTGATATTATTTTATACTTTGGAAATTGGGCCTATAGACTAAATGATTGAGTTTTTTGGTTTAAGTGGAGTTAAGAATAATATAAGTTGCCTCAATAATTACGTTTATCCCCATGATATAAATCATTATTATATTGATAGTACAATCACATGGAATTTTTAACCCTTTTGGGAATAAAATTAAATGATCAAGGTGACACTCTATTTAATCCAAACTAGACCATTCATGGATATCTATACTTAACCTAATTTGGTTTTTTAGTTAATAAATATATTGGGATAAAATTTGTTATTATGTTTTTCAGAATAAGGTCTTGTAATTACTAATTGTTTCATTTGATAAAAAGTAAATAACCATGAGGTTATTGTTGAAATTGCTTATTACCCTAAAATTGTATGTTAATGATTATACCAAAATTAAATCAAGAGGATTAAAATAATCTTTATCACAAATTTGATATTGTGTTTTTGAGCTAAGTTTTGAAAGTACATGGATTGGTGTTGGAATAATAAGTATCATAGCCTTATAAAGTCATAAACATTATGGGTTGACTTTTGGGGTTTATTATAGGGTATCAGAGCACCATGTTATACTCTAGGAAATTTTGGGAAAATTTTGAGTTGATATTTTTTTTTATTTCTTAGGATGGTGAGGACTAAAGCCAAAAAATGCAATAGAAATTCTAGAAGTGACCATATTGACAACCATGATCATAATGATCATGCTAGCCATAATTCTAATGATGATCATATCAATAGAAATGTATATGGTAACATAAATCCTAGTGGTAATGAAAAAAAGGACTATGTTAGGCATAATTCTATTTTAAATGACATTTTGGGTGTGCTCTATAATATCCAAGTTCAAATGGAAGCATAAAATTAAAGGTTGACTAATCTAGAAAACTTTCAAGAAGGTGAGTATGAGTAAGTACAAAAAGATTCACCAAGGGATGAAATTTCAAGGCAATATAATGTTGTGGATCATATCCTCAATGATCTTAAGAAGATCCAACCTCTTATATTTTCTAGTGGAGAATATGGATATGTCATTGAGGTATGATTATTTAACCTACAAAAATAATACACTCTGCATAATAAAGGATCTAATTTCAAAGATCATATAGGAGTTTACTAGTTGGTAGGTTATGTTGTATTTTGGTGGAACCATTTTTGTACCCTCAAGGGTTATGACCCAATGGATATTTCATGGGAAAGCTTTGAGAAATATTTCATGAAGAGGTACCTAAATAATACCTTAAAATAATAGAATATTATAGAAGACCAGATGTTGAAAGAGGGGACAATGATTGTTTTAGAGTACTATAATAAGTTTCTCAACCTTGTACATTACATAAGATATATGCATGATGAAAAAACCAAAGTCAAAAAGATAAATATATTCTTGTAGGATGTGTTGATTCATCATGTGAACATGAAAAACTAATGCACCCTAGCTACTACCATAGAATCAACACATCATGTGGAACAAAGAGAAAATGCTTTCTAAAAGGAAAGACAAGAATATCAAAAATTGTAAGCTTAAGTCTAAATGTAAAGGAATAATTCATACTATGAATAAAAAATTCAATAATTTTGATCATAAAAAGGGTTTTATGAGAAAAAACATCAATACTACAAAATTTTAAAACTTAAATAAAGGTTCAAAACTATATAATCTTGTAAATCAAAATAAAGATAGCTTATATGACCTAGGCACATGAGATAATATTGTTCCCTTACCAACATAAAATGTTGTTTAATGTTTGGAGTATGGTTATAACCATTAACTTAATTATTCTCCTTAGATACAAGGTAATCAACCATAAAACATAGAGTGTATGCTGCTATAAATAATAGAAATACGAACCTACAGTCTCCTCAATTTGAGAATAGATGTATAATTTTTTATTTTTCTTTGAAAATTTAAATAGATTTTGATGAAAATAATAGTTTAATTTCTCCTATAATTTATTTTAACATCAACACTAAACCTATAGACTTAAAAAAAGATGGGAGGTAGAATTTGGCACAAGGAAAATAGTAGTTGTTTTAGAATGTTTAGAATAAATTGAGCTTGATATGGGAGTTTTAAAGACATAATTAAACCTATTCTTAGAATATTTGGGGAAATATGACCTGATTATAAGCATGGACTGGATTCAACATCATCAATTGAAGCTTAATTAATTCAGTAAAAGATTACAATGCCTTGAAAATTATCAGTAAATGTGTGGAATATAAGGTATTATAAAGCCTAGAACTAAAAATATTATTTTAACCTTGTAATTGATAAGAGAAATAATAAAGGGGTGAAAGATTTATTTTGTGTAGTTGAATGAAATTTTTAAAGATAAAGAACCTACTCTGACTTGAGATAATTTGGGGATGTGTTTCCTTTAGAACTACTAGGTTTGCTTCTTAAGCCAGAGTTTGATTTTTTTATTGGAATTATTCCTAGATATGTACCTATATATAAATCCCCATACATGATGATTGTGTTATATATAATAGAAATAAAATTTTAGCTATAAGATTTGATGTAAAATAGATGATTAAGCCAAATGTGTCACCTTAAGGAGCCCCATATGTCTTCGTCAATAATAAATATGATACCTTGAGACTTTGCATTAACTACCGCATGATTAATAAAGTCACCATTAAAAAAAAATACCTTATTCCTATAATTAATGATTTATTTGATTAGATTAAGGGATCGGTTGTATTCTATAAAATAGGTCTTAGATCAAGGTATCTATAACTTTGAATTAAAGATGAAGAATATGTGTATAAAACTTCCTTCAAAACAAGGTATGGGAATTATGAGTTCAGTTTTATGTCTTTTTGTCTAAAAAAGGCACCTATTACTTTCATGAATATTATGAATAGTGTATTTCAAGGTTTATTAAATCAATTTATTCATATTTATTGATGATATTTTGATTTATTTTAAGAATGAACATGAACATAAACAATACTTATGCTTAGTTTTTCAAAAATTAAGGTAGGAAAAATTGCATGGTAAATTTTTAAAATGATCTTTCTACCAAAGAAAGATTCACTACTTCAAGCATGTCATTTTAAAATAAGATATTGCATTTGATCCTAAAAATATTGTTGATAATAATGAGTGACTTGCACTTAAGAACGTGCATGAAGTATATAGCTTAATGGAGTTGGTTGGTTACTATCATATATTTGCAGGAAATTTCTCAAGGATTTCTAGCCCTATTAATTTCTTATAAAAGAAGGGAAATAAATTTGAATGGATCCCATAATTTGAATCAAATTTTAAAAATCTAAAAGAATTATTAACTTTATCACCTATCCTTGTTATTCCATATCCAAATAGAAACATTGAAATATGGGATAATGCTTGTAAAGTGGGAATTGGAGTTATTTTGAATGAAGATGTCAAAGTGGTTGCCTGTCGATACTAAAATCTCAAAATTCATGAACAAAATTTCCCAACCCATGATCTTGACCTAAAATTTATGGTTCATGCACTTAAAAAATGGAAATGTTTTTTCTTGGGAAACACTTCAATGTAAAATTTGATCACTATAGTCTAGTGCACCTATTCACTCAAGATGACCTAAATGCAAGACAAAGAAGGTGGTTAGAATTTATAGAAAATTTTATACTAATATTGATTATGTAAAAGGAAAATAAAATAGATTGGTTGATGTTCTTAATATAAGTTCTTATATTCATACAATTTATATTTTTAGGTATATTTCTAGAAATTTCATTTTTACTTAGTAACTAATTTACCCTAGATGCAAAAACATTGTGTTGATTTATCAAATATAACAACAACAAAAATTGTTATTGATTTTTTTTAGAATTAGGACTTATGAGATGCTAAGTGTCAGGGGATCTATAGCTCTACCAATTAGAGCACAATTGATTACTTTTTTATATGCAATTAAACACAGAATTATACCAGAATGATAAAGTAGCTAGAAACTTGAGACAACAAAGAATTTGAGAGACAATACACACTCTTTGTATTAGATATTACTAGAAGAAAATACAATAAGGAAGATGCCACTTCTTCCTCCAACTCAAAGGCTTGCCACACCTCAAGAACTTCTTCCCTCTCTCTCTTGCTCAACACAACAACTCTAAAGCCTGAGTTGCTATCCCTCCTTGAATGCTTCAGCTGATCTCCTTGACCTTACACATGTAGATCTCCTTGACCTTGCTAGCTTCAATGCTTTTACTTGCCTTAGAATAATTATAATACATGCCTTATGGGTCTATAAATAAGATCCCATACTTACAAAAATAGAACTCTAGTTACAATAATTAGACACGCAGCTCGTGACTATAATTAGTCACTTAACATGTAAACACTCGCTTCACTTGACTGACTGTTCGTCAACAGCAGTTCCAAAAATACACAGGCGACCGATGCCGGTCCCTGCTGGTCTAGTGCTACTGACGTCGGCCAACTACCTACCGTCACCGATCTCCTTCTCCACTGCATCTGACTGATGTCAGTCATACTGCCGACGCCGGTGGCTCTGGTTCTTCAGCATCCTTCCTTCTAGTGTCTGTAAATAGTTGAAACTTTTAGCTCCATGCCATAACAATCTCCCACTTGGAGATAAATAGCTGCAACTTATACCTATACCTGTATACCATCTATTTTGTTCCTTAGGCTCTGTATCCCTCTTCAATGTCACTCTTGAAGACCAACCACCACGTAAACCTGTGATGCAATACCTGTATCTTATGCCACAAGAATTTTGCTGCTCCCAAATTCTCCATGACATACTTCTGAACCAAATCTACCCTTAGCTCAAAAAACTCCCTATATATGAAACCCTGCAACGAGTAACACAATACAGTAACAGGATAATGTAGCTAATATTATCCAACCTGGTAAAGATAAAATACAATGGTCAAACCTCCATTGTTTTGTAGCATAATCAAGACCATATACCATAGCCTTCTGTCTCATGTATCCATCCACTCACTTCTCTAAAATAGGAATCCATCCCTCTATCCAGTGCTTCCTTCCAACTAACAACACTACCAACAAATACCTATTTGGTTCTCTAAGGACTCACACTCCTCATCCATGCCAAGCTCCCACTATTTCTGGATTCTACCTGCATTGCTTCTTCCATCTTCCTAGTTCATGACTATTAGTAAGAAATATAAAGAAGGTGAACAATGAATATGAGGTTCACATACCTTTCCTGACCTCCACATGGATGTTTGAGACTTATAGATCCACCCAACATCCATTCCAGTGATTGATCAAGGCCATCTCCCAGTCTGCTTCTGACCGATGTCGGTTCCCTGCACTGATCCTGACTACTGAAATCATTTCCCTGGCTGATGCTGGTGTCCCTCCTGCCGACATCGGTCCTTATGACCAACGTCGGACTTCTCCTGTCTGACCTACCTACCCTACTGGTCTGCACATGACCGATGTCGGTATCTGGATGACTGACGTCGGTGCCAAGCTACTGACATCGGTGTCTGTGTGTTCTTGTAAGTGATGAAATTTTCATCCGTGAGCTCTTCTTGGATCAAACCTCTGTCCATGCTACCCTGCTCAGACTTATTCAGCCCCTATGACTGATCTCTATCCTTCATCTCCTCCATAAACACCAAGGCTTTTTTGTTCTTGTCAAAAGCATCAAATTTCCTCTTTCTGTAATGAACTGTATCTGTGCTTTCCAAATTTGAACACATACCTTTTGAATCAAGAACTTCCATTCCCTTCCTATTCTTGTGACCAAGCCTATTAAGCCACATCTTCGAATCTACACCAGAAGTAGAATCAGTAATACAAGTAGACAGATAAAGAGTATCTACTTTCTTACCTCTTGCTAGAATAAGTGCTCCCTTGGTAACCTTCCAAGAATCCACTGTGAGGGTTATTGTGCATCCCTCATCTCCCAACCTTCTTATAGAAATCAGACTCTGCTTCAGAATTGGAACATGCATGACCTCTTTCAACACCCACGTGTTGTCAATCTGTAATCTCAACTGCACTTTCCCTTTGCCAACTATCTAACAAGGCATATCATCCCCTAAATAAAGAAATCCAAAGTCTCCATGTTCATACTCGTAAAACAAATCTCTGTTTGGGGATGCATGAAAAGATGAACCAGAATCTAAAATCCATGATCCTACCTGACTATCTGAAGAAAGTATGAGAGCATCCTGCATCACAATATTTGCATCCTTTGCTTCTTCCATACTTGCATGTTGATTCTCTTTATCTCTCAACCAACACTCCTTCTTTGTATGTCCTTTCTTTCCACAAAACCAGCAGGTAATACCTTTGGACTCGGATCTCCTTCCCGACCTTGATTTCCCTTGCTCAACCTTCTCCCTTTGCCTTTCCCTACTTTCTGCACTTAGAGCATTCCCTAATGATTCACCTGTGCTTCTCCTGTGTATTTCTTCATTCAAGATCACAATCACAACATCATCAACTTTTAAGATTTTAGAAGCAGATACAGAATTACTTACTACCATAACCATACCATCCCAACTTTCAAGCAAAGAACATAAAATCAAGAGAGCCTTTACCTCATCATCAAAAACAATATTGACTGAAGCTAGTTGGTTTACCAAACCATGGAAATCACTGAGATGAGTATGTACCGATCCACCTTCCTACATTTGCAAAGTAAATAGCTGCTTCATAAGATATACGTTATTAGAAGCTGAGGGCTTTTCGTATAAATTCACCAAGGACTTTATCAACTCTTCCATTGTCTTGCACTGTGATAAGCTGGAAATCACAAATGATGCAAGGCTCAACCTTATGGAACCTAGAGCCTTTCGATCAAGAACGTTTCATTCTTCATCCTTCATATCTATGGGCTTGCATGTAACCCCACCCAATGGTAAGTACAAATCCTTTTGATACAGATAGTCCTCAATCTGCATCCTCCAATGTTGATAATTCTTGATGTTAAACTTCTCCATTCGTAGCCTACTTTCTTCTACCATTGTTGAACTCCCACTCAATCAAAAAACCCTGTGAATGACCTATAATCAAAAACAATACCCTACTTCTTGCAAACCTTAGCTCTGATACCACTTGTCAGGGGATCTACAGCTCTACCAATTAGAGCACAATTGATTACTTTCTTATATGCAATTAAACATGAAATTATACCAGAATGATAAAGTAGCTAGAAACTTGAGACAACAAAGAATTTGAGAGACAATACACACTCTTTGTATTAGATATTACTAGAAGAAAATACAATAAGGAAGATGCCACTTCTTCCTCCAACTCAAAGGCTTGCCACACCTCAAGAACTTCTTCCCTCTCTCTCTTTCTCAACACAACAACTCTAAAGCCTGAGTTGCTATCCCTCCTTGAATGCTTCAACTGATCTCCTTGACTTTACGCCTGTAGATCTCCTTGACCTTGCTAGCTTCAATGCTTTTACTTGCCTTAGAATAATTACAATACATGCCTTATGGGTCTATAAATAAGATCCCATACTTACAAAAATAGAACTCTAGTTACAATAATTAGACACGCAGCTTGTGACTATAATTAGTCGCTTAACATGCAAACACTCGCTTCACTTTATTGACTATTCGTCAACAGCAGTTCTAAAAATACACAGGCAACCGACGCCGGTCCCTACTGGTCTAGTGCTGTCGACGTCGGCCGACTACCTACCGTCGCCGGTCTCCTTCTCCACTGCATCTGACCAACATCGGTCATACTGCCGACACCGGTGGCTCTGGAAAATATAGTGTTTATAGATATAGACATTTTTAAATAGTATGATGAAAAAATGGTGTTAGAGGTACAATCACTGAGATGGGGGTGAATCAGTGATCCCAGATATTTCAATTTCAATTCCAATCTTTTCAAACTATTAAAACATAAGAATATATCAACTTGATCAAGTAACATTAATAAAAGAGCTCAATCATTGAATACATACAAAAGATCAAACACACAACACATAGTTCCTATGGAAAACCATCATGGAGAATAAAACCCACTCTCAAGCCTACAACACATGGACTACTTGTCTTATAAGAGATTAAAAATAAGAGATTGATCAAGTCCTTCTATCTAGGATTAATTTAATAAGGAAAACCTTCCCATAAGATGATCAAGTCCTTGTAACCACATTTTGGTCAAATCCTTATGACCTAAGGCCTTGAGTGAAACACCTATTTCACAAAGAGCAACTGCTCCTAAAGAAGATCAAGTCCTTTAGACCCTCCTATGAAATTAACACCTCCACCTTAGAACATATGTATTCAACACCTAATGATGGATTTCTAATTTTTTAATGCTTTCACAAATTCCCTCTCTATCTCATATATGCCTCTCACATAGGCATTCCATAATCTCTCTCCTTCACTCAAATTTTCCTCATATGCACACTTAGACCTCTTTAAATATCCTCAAAATGTAAGATAACTATTATGACATCAAAAATATGAACTATAGGTCATACACATAGTCAAAAAACTCTTTTACTCATCAATTCATCCAACAGGCACTCTACCTATCCTCTCTTCTTTGCTTCAATGCTCACTGTACACCCACAAGCCTCTTTCAAGTCTTCCAAAAGTCTAGAAACCATCACATTTGGTTTCACTATTTTTAGAGAATTCATGAAATATCAAGTTCAAAATATTTCTTTTTGGTCAAAATACATGCCTTCACCCTTAAGGCATCTTACATGGGTCACACTTAAGCACAACTCTCTATCAAATAAGCCTAAGTCACTTTTAGGTCTTATGGAGACCCATTTACCTTTTTGATACTTCTTCAAGAAAATTAAGAACAAAATAAAACTTTAAAACATATGGACCCATGACACATGATCAATACATCCCTATTAATTTCCAACAACCATCATAGTACCCTTCTGCTTAAGCATAATTTGATCAAACAACATTATGTACAACAACCATTATGAGAGAACACATTGTTAGTTTATAAACCCTTGTTCATACTAGATATGATTTTTAAAACCTTAAAAATACATATAGAGAACCATCAAGGATTCCAAAACATTCTCAAATATCAAATTCATCGTAATACATTGAAATAACATCAATACAAGCTCAAACAAACTTCTCAGGTTACTTGCAGAGAATACACAAAAATATAGTCAACTTTGAACCTTAATAACATTGATTGTACATAATTTAAAATCTTAAAATTTATTTTTATAGATTCATATTTCATTACTCCACAAATTTTATTTTTACACCATGAGCAAATTTTTCCTGGATCAAAAGATATGGTAAAAATACAAAGTATTGGTTTTTCCTTTGTTAAATTCAAATATTTGAATTCAAATGGTCACAGTTAAACCTTGGTCAGTTTGCTCGCATCTCATGTCCTCACATATTAAGATTAAATTTTAATCATAGATCTTATTTTAACTTTAATGCATAGTTTACCAATTCCCAAATGTTAAACTTTGAACAGTTGACCTTATCTCGTGCAATCTTAAAATATTGACTCAACGCACACCATCAATCTCTATGGAGCAGATAGGTCTTTATCATGTATTTCACACCATTTGATCAATATATATGAATACCCACTCACCATTATATACTTATCCCTTACCTTTTCTTAGCATTTAAATGTGAACAATTGTCCTCATATTTTTGCTTCTTAACATTTTGGAATGAACATGTTCCATTGATATTTTTACAAGGAGCTTGATGTTTAACTCTGTTAACCAATGACACTTTGACCCACTTGACTTACTATGCATTATATATCTAGATGTATGAACTCCCGTGAACTATTGGATCTCTATTTGGTCCTAAACTTTAACTTCATGTAGAAATAACCAAATATGGGGACCATTGCTTATCTTCTTAGAAGGCCAACTTTGGACCTAAATAACTTTTGTTTCACTCACTCGCATGTTCTCAAATTTGCACCATATGTTCTCATTTAAAATAGGTAGCTAAAAATGTATCAAATATATATTTAAACCTTTGTATGTGCAATATATAATGCCATTAATCTCCTCACTCAGATTTTTTCTACCACAAGCCAACTATGTCAAGAACTTATTTGGAAGGCCAACTTTGCACAATCATATATTTTTATGTGCTCTATTTCATGATCTAAAATTTAATGAAAAATAACTAGGCAAAAAAATAAACAAACCCATATGATCATTTTATCCTTACACCTTCACACATGAAAAATATAACAACATCAAAATGCTTGCTTGGCTCTTTCTTGCCTCATGCAAACTTGGCTAAGTATGGGAAAACGCTATCAAACTACTTAGGAACCTAAATTCACACTTGAATATGTTATATTTTGATTCATTTCATGACCTAAAATTTATCACATAAAAACTAGGCACAAATATGTTCACAAGCATATGAACAACTCCCCCTGAATCATCCACACGTGGCAATGGTGATATCAACAAACTGCCTACTCATATTTTATACCACTAGACCCAAAATGTATAAATGAAAATAATGATAAACCAAATGAAATGAAATCATGCACATAAGCACTCAAATCATAAAAAACCCATTATAATACCCCTTTCACATTCTCAATACTCCATACTCATCCTTAGTCATCTTTGACCATGTCAAACCTAAAAAATAATCAATCCTACTTCATGCATACTTTAAACAAGCACACTACACAATTTTTCATTGATACTTAGGATATAAAGACACTTCATCCACTCACTTGGAAACATCCATGACATCATTGACAATTCTCCAATAATCTCCCCCTTTTTCATTGATGTCAACAACTATCATATAACAATATATAACTCACCTTCCTTATCTCTCTTCAAGCACTCCACAATAGGAACTTTCTCCCCCTTTGACATAATGACAAAGTGGGAACCAAATAATCCTAAGGACCTAAAAATACTACCAACAAGAGAGGCCCACCTTATAAATATTATACAAACTCCCCCTTACCTTGAGCCTACATCTTCTTTCCTTCACAACTTCATCTTGCTCCAAGCCAACATGTTTTTCAACCAAGCACTATAATAAATGAAAAATAACATTAAAAAGTTAAATTATTTATGTAAATCACCAAGAAACATCTGAGAGGGACTCCCCCTCATATTTCTAAACCATTTCATCACTTTAGCATCTTCAAATCTCCATACACCATGAAGAATCACCACACATACTTACTAGCCTTCTTTCTCTAAACACCTCAAGGACCACCAAATAGGAAACATGTTCTAATATAAATTGAGAAATATCCTTAAAATACACATACCTTCTTTTTTTTTTTTGAAACTGATCAACAAGCACTCTTCTTCTTACTAGGTCTATCTAGACTCCTTGTAACCCTACCTATAACTTGCAAAGCACATAACTTTTAGTCGACACATCTTCAAGACCTAAAACTTCATATCTAAAGCACTCTCATATTCCCATTTAATATTTTTTTTTGACACCTATATAATTCTATACAGCATACTTCCTTCACAAACCAACCTGTCAATTAAACCTCAATCTTGACAAAAATAAGAATAATTTGAAAACCACAAACCTTCAAATCTCTATGAAACATGTTTTGACAATCCATTTGGCCCAATCAACCTATTAAGAAGCCTCAAACCTTAAATAATAATGCAAAACACTTTTATAACAAAGCCCAAAACCTTAGAAACTCAAAATAAATAGAGTCAACAATCCTCCTTCTAATCAGCATACACCTCTAAAACTCCTTATACACATGAAGACAAAAATTAAACACTTCTAGAACAAGTTTTGATATTCCAAATCTTTAGGAACCCATACATTATATAACCCATTTTAGGACCAACATAATTTTAAGCATAAACTAAAAAACTCAAGAGCAAACAAAAATATATAATTTGACTTCAACATACCTTCAAACCACAAACCCACCTAGAGAATGCTAGAATAAAGTCAACAGACCTTTCTATGAAAAAATATCATCTTGACAAATCACAAATCCTCTTTTGCCCCTTGAAAATCTTCAATATGACCCTACAGACTGACCATATAAATCTATGAAATCACTTTGACATAACCACATCATCTCTTTCATTTGGACATACTTGTTTTAACTAAAAACATTCATCTCTAGCATTCTAGGACCATTTAAAGAACATCACATCAACACTTGCTTATATACTGAAAGAAGTCTCTTAAGAAGCATAGATAAAGACATCTTTTGCACCATAATGCTCTAAAACAAAGTGAATCTAGGAGTGGCCCACATCTCCTCAGTAACCACTAGAATTCTCTTATATCTATAAGACTTCTTGCTCTTGTTCTTATTCTTCTTAGTCAGAATTATAACTGGTTATTTTCTTTATCACTCTCCTTTTCTTCTAAGATAAAATTGACAATTGTTTTACTATTTTAGGAAATTAAGTGTTTAATTCTTAAATAATAAATGGGTCTAAGCAATGTAAATTAGTGAATAATATGCTTTAATTAACCTACTAATTTGTGTAAACAGATTGTATTTTTACCTTTTCTAAATATAGTAGGAAGTAAGAGAAAATAGAACTTAGTTTATTCTAGTTGATCTACACTAAGACAAGCCCTGATATTAGAGGAGAAAGATTAAAAAATAGGCTGGAATAGGTTCCTAAACTTCATTTTTGGGTTGGACAAAAGCATCAAAAGTGGACACCCTATTGTCCAATGCTATAGTCCTATTCTGGCACTGTTATCCTAAGGCTGAAATCTTTCTGAATTTTATTCAGTAGGCCTATGTTACCTTGTCTATGAATTTTTTAGGCTTAGAAGCCTATGGACCTTGTTATGTGTCTAATTTAGTCTTTAAAACCCTTACGAGCTCTTTGTGCTTGAACTTGAATGGAAACTTGGGAAAGAGAGAGAAGGGGTTATTGTGTAAAGGATATGTTAGATGCACATCACACCTTGTGTGTGGGTATGTTGCCAACATACCAATACTTCAAAGAGGGATCAAGCTAATGTAATTATCCCATTAAAGTTATTGGTACAATTATGTGTGATGTATGTAACTAGATGTGAAACTAGATGTAATTTGGATGACTAGGGACTAGTATGAGTGCTTAAATAGGCTTGAAATGCTTTTGGAAGGTTGTATGTAGAGAATAGCGAAGAGTGTTTGAGTGTACTTATTTATACTCTTGATTCTTTCCTATAAATAAGTGCCAACCCCTCTAAATAGAATTTTAATGGCCTTTTATAGGGTAATTAATGATCATGGGTTAAATTAACTTATATTAGGCCGATAGGGAAAATATAAGGATCCAAAATAATTTGATCGTTGGGAACAATTTTAAACTTGGATAACATCACCAAAATCAAGAAACCCTGGGTTTCAATGCTCCTATCCAATTTGGCCACTATTTTCCTAAGGGGATAGACATGGGGGGATATATCTAGGCCTAAAAGGGCTACTTAGGTCTAAGCTAAGTTTGAAAGGCTATGGATGACTAAGAATTAGTGAAAGAATAGCCTAGAAGGGTTGTGTGAGAAAAAAGGACTATGGGTTGGGTTTTATTAGCCATGCCTAAGTCATCTGATTTCACATTTTATATGACTAAATTTTCCCCTTTTTATTCTATTGATTCAAAAAAGTGAAATACTAGGATAAAGGAAAGTAAAAAAGCATACTTGAACTTACCTGTGAGGGAGAAGCTCATGAAGTTGTGTGATGTTGGATGTGCATAGAGAGAGCACACTATGAAGTGTGAATCTAAAAATGAAAACATAAAGTATATCAGTTCTTACTAGATATGATATATCTAAAATAAGAAGTACAAAATCTAAGTAAGAGGAAGAAAAAGGAATGAACACACCTCACTAGAAATGTGAACCAATACAAAACCTATTATGATGCTAGATTATGCTAAGTATGTGTTGAGTCAAGATTAATATCACAAACAGAGCTGAGTGATCAATTCTCTAAAAGGTGGCTCAATAGTTCAAATTTTGTCCCTTTGGCTCCATCATTTATAACTAAATGAAGTTAATGAATCATGCATGTGTTAATTGATGTATAGATGATGTATCCAATCCATCTAAATAGGTGGCTCAAGAATATAAAGGTTGGCCCTTTGGCTCCATCATTACCTCATAAAGTAAAAATTTGAAGTGATACGGATATAGAATATATTTCATATTAAATGGCTCATGGATCCCATGAATGTGCTATAAATCTGATAATGTGACATGGATAGCTTGAATGTATGCTAGAAACTAGGCCACTATTGGCCATTTGAAAGATGGAGGTTTGTCTTGTATGAAAGTCACTCCAAAATTTATGTACTAGGCTTATATGAAATCTAACTTAGGTACTCAAAAATTTAAATTTATATTAAAGTTTAACTTTAAAATGATGCTAACCACCTATAGATGGAGTAAGGCATGTAACTACTGAGAATGCTTAGAATAAACTGAACTCAAAAATAAAAGAAGATCAATGTGTTGCACACATTTCCCCTAATCACTAATGTTTAGAACATGGATTTAGTCCAAAAGTTGTGCCAAATACCTAATTTTAATTCAAATTGAGAACCATCATGCCATTCATGATAACCCCCTATATCTAAAAAAGCTATATTAAAACTACTGAATCTGATTGATTTGGGAGTGTAAAAACTATCTCTAGACTAAACCTTTTACCTGTTTATCGAAAAATTGAGTGTTTTTATGCCTAGATAGGCGTGAAAAAAATGTGGAAACCTATATTTTTGGCACTGCTATCCATTTTTGATGCTATTTTTTGGTGTGAAAATTGATTACTAATCTAGAATTGTCTCTATTTTTTATTTTATTTTGACCAGTTTGACCTCTGGATTCTATACCGAGTGGTCTAAATGTTGATGTTTTAACTATTAAGATATTTGGTATCTATGATAAAACCCCTATTTAATTACCCTTTTCTAAGGGCAAGAATGATAATATCTTGATATGATTCAAATATTCAATATATGTAAAAATACCCTTAAGGTAGGACAACACCATATAATACTCCTTTAGGAAGGAATAACTCCATAATGTCTCTTCGAGGGGAAAACCTCCAATATTCTCTTATAATAGAATACTCAATGCTTACTTTCTATATTTACCATGATAAAAATATCCTTTATATAGACATCTATCTAACCAATGGATAGGTAACTTCTTAATCCCAATGTAGGCTGACCATTACCCAATGTACTAATTCCACAAGTTACTCCATTATTCTAATATATTATACCCATATAACTAACTAAGGGGATGTGTTCCATATGTCAACATATCCATCAACCCATATACATTAATATATCATATCCCTAGGTACATAACATTACTTCCCTCCTTGACATGTTTCATCCCTGAAACATAAGAAGAAACCAAATAATGAGTGTGCTTCAAATCATTGCACACTTGTCTCCAATCTTAATCATTTAGCCATCCATATGTGATCTTGGTGGTGATATCTCTCCAAGCTTGTTTCCAAATTCCATTGTGCTCCTTTGATTTTGACCATGACCACATGTCAGCATCTCCATCAACCCATATACATTAATATATCATATCCCTAAGTACATAGAAAGCAATGATGAACCTATAATGACTGCCCTAAAAATAAAAAGAGTCCTAAAAGTGTGTTAAGTTATATAGATATATGATATAGCATTTGATATTTGACAATATCTTTCAATATATAGCAATGTTTGTACTGATAGGTTATTATATCAACAAGGGTATGCCTAGATAATAATGTGAAAGTATGTGTAAATTACTGAATTGGAAATGTTACATATTAGTTATTAGTTGTTAGTTAGAGTGATGGAGCATGGTGTTTATCATGGCATCCAAGAAAGCAAGGGAAATGCATGATATGGATCATGGAATTACACACATTGAAAAGCAAACAAGCAAGAAGCACACAAGGATTCCCAAGGGGCCATGTAAACAAGGGACATGTGCGCATGTCACTTAAACTAGAAAACAAGCATGGAAGGCATGTTTAAATGCTATATTTATGTATAAATGAAATAAGAAAAGTTGGCACAAGGGCCACATACACATAAAATAGTACAATAAAATGACATTATCAAATGTCCTAAGGTACACATATGAATAGACGCAAAGGACATTGGCAAATGTCCTAAGACATAAGCAGGAAACTAGCTGGAATTAGAAATGCAATCAAACAAGCTACACTAAGCAAGCAAATAAAAAATGTAATAGCTGGAAAGATACAAGCACATCTAACTAATCAAATAAAAATGTGAAAGTATGCAAAACATGTGTAGTACAATACTAGGTATATGGTAAGAGATACACAAGTGCTAAATACTAGTGAAATGTTGATATAATATTATGTGTAAGATATAAAGTAATGTAAATTACCATGATAACTTGGAGTGTATAGTGTAGGAATGACATAACCTATATGGTTTAGTCATGTAGAAGATGCCCCCAGTGGGTATGCATATCAATGTGTGTCTCAATTATAGAAGTAGGAGTGTCTCCTCAATGGGTAGAATGAAGCAATTATGTATTTTTATGTCACTACACACACTCAAAAAAGATCAAGTGAAGCATGGTAATGTAGAAAAATTGGCATACAATATCATGAAATAGAAAATGTAAGTCCTAGCATGATAGTATTAATGTAAATCATGGATGATGCATACAATCAAAATGTTTTTTGTATTTTTTATATGTTTTAAATTTTTTTGTTTTTTGAGAAAAGCTATGTATAATCAATGCAAAAGAGATTATATATAATCATTGCTATAAAAATACTATATACAAGTATGTAAATAAAGCAGTATGTACATAATGATATAAAAGACTAGGCTGGTAGGGGAAAGGGATCCAAGCATGGATCTTACTAGGGATGGAAATGGAGGATAGGGTTACGACCATTATTAAATGTGTTGAGATCATCATCATAAGTATCATCATATGTTGCATATGCTATGTTTATGGTTTCATTATGCTGAAGGCAAACTAAAAGTTGCTTTGGTGGGGGAGATGTTGACTCTACTCTTGGACATTTAGTCTTGCTAGTAGATGACATCAGTGGAAGTGGTGGAGCTATTATTTTTGGTGGTGCTATAATATAAATAATTCCTCTATCCTATATAATATCCAATCTTTGATGTAAAGTTGTACATTTGTTTTTATCATGGCCTGTAATCTTGTGATAAGTAGAAAATAGGTGACCATCTTGATGTGACAATCTACTGATAGATCTATGTCATATTGTAGGTAGTGTGATCAATCTATGATCAAATAATATATATAACATAAACTATGGATATTTTTGTGTGTTACCTACCAAAATTTGAATAACTAGATTTATATCCATGGAAGTAATCATGTGAACTGTATATGCCAAGTAATTTATTTGTGGCCATGAGTGTGGAGTATATCCTAAGAGTGTAGTGCGAGATGCTAGAAGTGATGTAGGATGTGGGATGAGAGCTCTAGAGTCATCTCAATACTCTCGTGGGCTGACTAGTGTAAAGCTCAGTCCACACAAATAGTCATCTATGAGTGTGGGTGTTGTATCATCATCTAAAGAATTTTGTGAATCTTTATCAACATCATATACATATGGTAACTCTAAATTTAGAAAAAGGGGTAACTATTCTATAGGATTCTCCTTAGCTATAGTAGTGGAAGAAGGTGCTTTTGTCAAAATATCTATAACTGGTGGAGTAACTATGTAATCAATTAAAATTGTTGGTACTATTGTTGGTGATGGTGGATGTGTAACAAGTGTCAGAACTATGACTGATGAAGTAGCTGGAATGGTTTAAGCTACTATGACTGGTGAAAGAACTGGTGTTGATGGTGTGACTATAAGTGGAGTAGTGTGGGAAGCTCCAGTATTTCTAACCTCATATTTATGTATTTGATCAAGAGAAATGCTATGAAGTGGTGGTTATATCATGAGATATGGTGTCTTATTTGATGACATAGTCAAAGATGAATCTGTAAGTCTATAATATCTATATGGTTGGTTGTCTACTGAACATGTGTATATATATCCCTTATGGATAAACTTAATAAATCAATGGAGAGTGGAAGGGAAGCACCCATAGTATGTATCTAGGGTCATCTAAGCAAAAGATTATAGTGAAGTAGACCTAGCATGACCTAGAACTATGTTGGGAGGGTTTTTGGGCCCACCATGATATCTAAAGTTATAGTACCCAATATCTATCATGGTATATCATCGAACCCTTAGATGTTCTTATATGTTTTTTTCATTGATGCCAAATCTATACCCATGGCCTGTAAGAATGTTATATTAAATAAATTTATTCCAGAACCACTATCAATAATAACTCTCTTGACTACATTGGTTTTGACTTATACTTGTATGAATAGTGTAAATTTTTTATCAATAATTGTTTGAGAAGGCATGTCCTCAATATCAAGAGAAATTGCATCTTCTATAGTTTTTAAAGTGTTGACCACTGATGTAAAACAAGAAGGTTTTGAATCAATAGGTAGAGAAGTTTGAGAAAGAGATTGACAAATAATATCCTTGAATACATTAGATTTATAAAGTAGTTCTAACATGGAAATTTTAGCTAGAGTGTTCTACAACAAATCAACAATGTCATATGCCTTGTGCAAATTTACTTGTGTGGGTGGGTTGGGCTTGGGATGGGTTGGAATAGTAGGGTGATGTAGCTCATGGATAGGTGGAGAAGGCATAGCATCACATCGATTAATATCTCTAACTGTAGTATCTACAATCTATATGGGAGTAGTAGTAGCTATGGGAGGAGATTGAAGATAATTGATGGGTCAATGAAGTGGAGGGACAAAGGGTGTCAATTGGACTCTTTGGCGATGGGTATTTACTTGAGGAAGAGTGAAATGGACCATGCAACATGACTCAGTATGGGGAAGGAGATCCAAGGGAGGTGATGTAGGAGAAGGATTAACATAATTAAGGATAAATTGCTTAACATCATCCCATTTAATGAAAAATAAACATTAAATGCAAAGAATAAAACTTTGTACTAACATATGATAAACTTGATCATTCATATATATGATAGGACCTATTATGGTTTCATAATTATTTTCAAGAAATGTAAGGAAAGTTTATAAATAAAAGAACATCATTTTAGCAATTTAGAGAGAGATGTAAGGTGATACCACAAGAAGAAAAGAGGTGATAGTACATGCAACTAAATATTTTTCAAAAATATTTGTGTAAAATGCTATTAATTTTTAATGTTGAAGTTGATTTTCTGAGTTTGATATGCAACTAAAATTTTAGAAAATGATGTGAAAAGTACTAGAAAATAACTGGGAGTTTAGTTGATGCAACTAGGGTTTTGAATGATTTTTTTCAAAATTAATGTAATAAATTGAAAATTTTAGAGAAATTTATAGAATTTTGCTTGAAAAATTTAGGAAAAATTAGAATATTTATAAAATTAGAAATATATTTTTCCTAGTGTTTGAAAAGTGTTTGTATGCAAAAAGGACCTAGTATGTGAAAACTAGGGTTTGAACAAAATATATGATATTTTTGTAATGAATTGGTAGATTTATAGTTTTTAAATTTAGGAAAAATCAATAAATTATGGCAAAAACTTAGAAATAATTATCCCTAGGGTTTCTGGGGATTTTGTGCAAAAATTCAATGTAAGTTGGGATCACCAAATGTTTCATTATTTTAGAAAATTAAGTGTTTAATTATTAAATAATACATGGGTATAACCAATGTAAATTAGTGAATAATATGCTTTAATTAACCTACTAATTTGTGTAAACATATTGTATTTTTACTTTTTCTAAATATAGCAGGAAGTGAGAGAAAATAGAACTTAGCTTATTCTTGTTGATTTGGACTGAGACAAGGCTTGATAGTGGAGGAGAAGGGCAAGAAAATAGGTTGGAATACGTTCCTAGACTTTTTTTAATGGTTGGATAGGAGTGTTGAAAAAGGTCACCCTATTGTTTGGCACTATAGTCCTATTTTGATGCTATTGTCCTGAAGCTAAAAACTTTTTGGGTTTTATTCAATAGGCATGTACTACCCTATCTATGAATTTTTGAGGCCTAGAAGCCTAAAAAAATCATTATGTGTCTAATTTAATCTTTAAAACCCTTAGTAGCTCTTTTTTCTTGAACTTAAATGGAAACTTTGGAAAGAGAGAGAAGGGGTTAGTGTGTAAAGGATACATTGGATGCACTTCACACCCTGTATGTGGGCACGTTGCCTACATACTAATAATCTAAAGAGGGATCAAGATAATCTAGTTCTCCCATTGAATTTATTGGTGCAATTATGTGTGATGTATGTAACTAGATGTGAAACTAGATGTACTTTGTATGATGAGGGGTTGGGATGAGTGCTTGAATAGGCTTGAAATGCTCTTGGAACGCTATATGCAGAGAATAAGGAAGAGTTTTTGAGTGTACTTGCTTGTATTCTTGCTTCTTTCTTGTAAATGAGTTCTAACCCCTCTAAATGGACTTTGAATGGCCTTTTATAAGGTAACTAATGATTGTGGGTTAAATGAACTTGTATTAGGTCGACAAGGAAAAAGATAAGGATCTGAAAGAATCTGACCATTAAGAGCAATTTTGAAATTGAACAACACCAAAATCAAGACATCCTAGGTTTCAATGCTTCTATCTAAATTGGGATTTATTTTCCTAAGGGATGAGACTTAGGGGGATAGATATGGGATTGAAAGGGCTAGCTAGGTTTAAAAAATCTAAGTTTGGAAGGCTACAGATGACTGAGAATTAGTGAAAGAATAACCTAGAAGGGTTGTGTGATCAAGGAGGACCTATGGGTTGGATGTCATTATCCATGCCTAATTCATCCAATTTCACATTTTATATGACTAAAAAAACACATGGAGTAACTATGGAGTCTTGACATACCTTTTAATTTAAAGAATCAACCTTGCAATTTTGAACCTCATCACTAGGCACTGAAAATTGGTGTTATTTATATGAAACATGTTTAGCAATGGTAGTACATTCACTTGGATCCATACAAAACTCATAACTATCCTCAACAAGTACCTTTGTCTTCTTCTTTAACTTGGTCTCTTCATTCACAACATGAGTAGATAATGAGATCCCTTGGCACTCTTCAACTTATAAAGCATTCTCCACCATAGTAAATAAATTACTTAGACCTATAGACTCATCATGACTCACACTTACCACATTTGGTTTCCATGAGCTAACTTCAATTCTTCCTTGCACTTTTGGAGACTAATTAACCTATTCTGATTTGAATACATTTGCTTGCAGAATCTAACAATGTGATCAATCTTTTAATAGTTGTAGTAAATAATACTCCTTGATAAAAACTTAGCTTGTCTTACCTTTTTTGGATAAAAAATATCAATGTGTCCAATGTCATTACAATTGAAAAAAATTATTCTTTTTGAAGAAGACTTATCTTCCCTTTCCTTATTTGGACAATGCTTTGCAAAGTGTCAGACATTATGACAGTTGAAACACTCAACCTTACTCACACCACTTGACTAATAATTCCATTCATAGTTCCATGAAAACTCATTTCTAATAGGTCTTCTACATTATCTATCTCTATACCCAAACTGATTACAAGTATAGCAATAACCATTGAAATTTGCATACCTCATTATATATAGTTGTCTGATCTAATTTGTATTCATTCTACCAACACCTTCATTCCTTGTATGATGATTTATCTTCAAAGTATGATTTTCCTTATTCATATTAGTCTTCATCTTGTCTTTAGTTTCATTCTCTAGTTATTCTTTATATCCAGACTATTTCTATCACTTTCATGCTTTTAATCATTCATAACATTATCTAGATCACTTGAGCTCTTTTCAAATCTCACAAATAACTTCACCTTACTATATGTCTTTTTTAACTCAAATTTTAATGACTCATTTTCAATTACATACCTTGAACATTCATCTTCTTTATCTTTTAGGCTTGTAGATAGGATCTCTAATTGACAACTGAGATACTTGACCATATCTTCGTGTTCTTAGGTGTCTTCATTCACTCTTGCCTCATACACACTAAATTTCTCTTCAAAGTCCTTAATTTTAGATTTCATCTTCTAATTGATCTTCTTCTCAATCTTTAGTTCTTCAAGAGCATTTGTCAATGTAGTCTCATAGTCCACCTCATGTTCATCATCATCTAAATCACTTCAAGTAGATTCCTTTTGATGTGAATAAATACCTTCCTCAGCCATGAACAGGGTTTCATCTTTAATAGGACCATCATCTCCATGATCATACTCTGATTCACTAAATTTACTCTCATTTGATGAGCTATAATCCTCTTTGGTGTAGAGAATCTTCTTGTCCTTAAAGTACTTTTTCTTATTGTCAAACCTTTTGAATCCCTTTTTGATTTTATCATACCTAAATGAGCTCTTACCATAATCATTACCTTGATCATGCTCTTCATCATCATCCTTCTTATACTTACGAGGGCAATATTAGCAAAATTTCCTTCCGCTCCACAATTAAAGCATTTGAGGGGTAGTTTACCCTTATACATGCATGAACGTATTTTCAATTTCCTTAAAATCAAAGAAATTATTTCATCCTCATCTATATCAAAAATGTCATCCTCCTTAGGTTTCTTATCTTGGAACTTATTCTTTGGATTCATCTCTATCTTGAATTTTGCTTCCTTCTTTGGTGGTATATCATCATTCTTCCTCATCTCATAGGTAGTAAGGGTGTCATGCAATTGATCCATTTTCAACTAAGTAAGATCATGACTTTATTCTATGGTAGATAATTTTAGATCAAATTTGAGGGATGGATACCTTAATACCTTTTTAACAAGATTAATTTCTTCAAGGCTATCTCTTAGACCTCTAATTATGTTCACAATCTCATCAAATCTCTACAGAAAGGATGCCATAAAATCTTATTCCTTCATCTTGAGACTTTCAAATTGCCTTCTATGAGTCTGAAACTTGGCAAGCTTAACCTTTGAATCTCCTTCATAAATGATCTATATTATGTCCCACATCTCTTTTACTAATTTACAATGGATTACCTTGGTGAACTTAGTCTCTATAAGACCAAAAGTGATGTCATTCATTACCTTAGAATTATTCTCAGATAGCTTCTTTTCTATAGCACTACATGGAGGAGTAGTAAGAAAAACATAACCATCCATAACCAATTGCCATACATCAAACCCTAGGGATATAATGTATGTCCTCATCCTTGCACTCCAAAAATAATAATTAGATTCATTAAACATCAGTGCTTGATTAGTAGATAAACCTCCTTCATGAATACCCATATTGTACCTTAGATCACCTTCAAGTTTTCAATCCTTTAGCAAAGGACCTACACTGATACCAATTATTAGAGGTACTATCACTGAGAGGGGGGGTGAATAAATGAGCTCAAATATTTCAATTCTAATCCTTTCAAACTATTAAAACAATAAATATATATCAACTTGATCAAGAAACATTAACAAAAGAGCTCACTCATTCAATGCATACACAAGATCAAACACACAACACATAGTTTTTTTGGGAAACCCTCATGGGGAATAAAACCCATTCTCAAGCTTGCAACACATGGACTACTTGTCCTATAAGAGATTACAAACAAGATATTGATCAAGTCCTAACCAAGATTAATTTCACAAGGAACACTTGCCCCTAAGATGATCAAGTCCTTATGACCACCTTTTTGTCAAGTCTTTCTAACCAGTAACCTTGGTCAAGTCCTTTTGACCTAAGGCCTTGAGTGAAACACCTATTTCACAAGGAGAAAATTCTCCTAAGGAAGATCAAGTCCTTCATACCCTCCTATGAAATAAACACCTCCACCTTATAATTTATGTCTTCAATAGTGATGATGGATCTATGATTTTCTAACCCCTGCATAAACTCCATCTCTATCTCATATATGCCTCTCACATAGGAATGCCACAATCTCTCTCCTTATTTACAAAAACTATCTTCATATGCACACTCAAACCTCTTCACATATCCTAAAAATGAAAGAGCACTATTCTAACATCATAAATATGACCTACAAGTCTAACACATAGTTAAAAAATTATTCTACTCATCAACTCATCCAATAGGAACACTACCTATCCTTTCTTCTTCACTTTAATGCTCACTCTATGCCCACAAGACTCTTTCAAGTCTTCCACATGTCTAGAAAACATCACATTTGGCTTCAATATTTATAGAGAATTCATGAATTATCAAGTCCACAATATTTTTTTCAGCCACAATACATGCCTTTACCCTTAAGTCATCTTATATGGGTCAAACTTAAGCACAAATCTCTTTCAAATAAGCCTAAGTCATGTTTAGGTCCTATAGAGACCCATTCACCTTTCTAATACTTATATGATAAAATTAAGAACATGAGAATAGTTTAAAACATATGTACCCATGCCACATGATCAATACCCTCCCCTTAAGTGCCAACAACCATCACAGTACCCTTCTACTTAAGCACAATTTGCTCAAACAACATTCTATACAACAACCAATATGAGCAAACACATAGTTAGTTTCTAAACCTTTTTTCACACTAGATATGATTGTTCAAACCTTAAAATATACATAGATAATCCTCATGGAGTCTACAACATGATAAAATATCAAAGTCAACATGAGACATTGAAATAACATTAATACAAGCTCAAACAAACTTCTTGGGTTATTTTCAAAACATACACTAAAATAGAGTCAACTTTGAACCTTCATAAATTTGAATGTACATGATTTTAGATATTCAAATTTATATTTCCAGATGCACCTTAGAGTGATCTACAAATTCAATTTTTACACCATGAGTAAATTCTACCTGGATGGAAAGATATGGCCAAATATAGAGCATTGGTTTTTCCTTTGTTAAATACAAATATTAGAATTCAAATGGTCACAGTTAAACCTTGGTCACTTTACTTGCATCTCATGTCCTCATGTCTTCAAATTAAATGTGCATAATCTATATTTTTCAAACTTTAATGAATAGTATGCCAATTCCCAAATGTTAAACTTTAAATAGTTTACCTTATCTCATGTAATCTTACAATATTGACTCAACGCACATCGTTTATCTCTACAGACTAGCCAGGTCTTTATCATGAAGCATATAACATTTTATCAATCTATATGAACACTTAATTTACATTAAATCCTTATCCTTTATTGCTGTAACCCTTACCTTTCATTTAGTGTGAGTAACAACACAACTCAACTTCTATCTAACTTCCTTTTATTTCTCCAATTCATAACAAGATGTTGATGTGATAATTCCCAAGTATTGTCATTTGGATCCCAATAGGGAACCACATAAAAGGACTCATATGAAAATAATACAACCTAAGAAATAATAGGTACACCCTATCTAGCCTTTTTACACTTAAATTAAGACCTTTGAATGATAAAAAAGGGTGCACTTGATTACAAGGCCTAACCTCCCTCTTTGGCAAGGCTAGGGACTTATAACCCTATTTTGCCTATCTTTTCCTCATAACTTCCTTAAAACTCTAGATAACACAAAAATCAAATATGGTCTTGATAGCCATTAAGGAATTACACAACATGCCTAAATTTCACCTATGGTTGTTTTGTATGGAATAGTACCAATAGTGATTGTGACAAACCTAATTAGGCCTCTAAAACACCTATTTTGGAGGTAAAAAGATGATCTAGAGCCTATAAATCATATGGTAAGTGTAAAATGACATTTAATGACTAACCAAATCAAAACCCATTTAGTGGTTAATCCTAAAGCATTATTAAACCACTCTATCTCAGTCAACCTATGCATGCAAGGTCTAAAAGTAAGTTTAAATTAGAAAGAAAACTTACCAATGAAGTTAGACCTTGAAACTTTTGATAGTGGACATAAGTGCTTGGAACATCAGGATTTCAAATTTTTAGTATTTTTCTCTATATGGATTGATAGATCAATAAAACCCTAGTTAGGGCCCAATTAACACAAAAGTTGAGCTACATAACTCATCCTAAGGTTTAAAGATCCCAAATAAATTTTGTTGAGCTCGTTTTGATCCCTTTAGGTGTCTAAGCTTTCATAGATATAAGATCAATCCATTAAACCTTGATTGTCACAATCTAGTTTATTTCTCTATCTGGTCTTATCTTGTAGTCATGAGAAAACATGAAAAAAAGGTTATATTTTGTATTCAAAACTATACATCTCATTATTCCACGTTCAATACATGATACTACATATGTTTTAGTGACAATATTCACTAAACAAGAGTGAAAACCAAACTTAGACACTTAAATCCTATTCTTAGCCCCACACAACCAACTCCCAAAATAGAGTTAACAGCTTTGCTAAACAAAACAAGATTCTAACCACTCCATATCTCACCTAACTAACATGAGATCACATGGAATATTGTCTCCAAATCCTCTTTGAACAAAATATATACAATTTTGGCCTTTTGACACACATAGGCCTTATTACAAGCTTATGAAACAAATTTGAAATTTTGAACTACATAGTTTTGGGGGGAAAACTATCTAACACATATAAACAACCTAAGACTCAAATAAGAACATGAAAAACACATTAATAACATGAACATGCTCCTACATCATTATTCCAAGGATAAAAATAAGTATTTTTCACTTGCTTTTGTTCTTCATCAGCTCTTCCACACTTGTACCCAGCTTGAGGATGTCATTTGTAGTCAACCATGCTGCATCTTCAGCTGGTAGGTTCTTCCACTTGGTCAAGAACTGGTAGTATTATTTTTCCCTTGTTTTCTTGAGTACTTTCTTTTCTATAATGGTCTCAATTTCTTTTGGTAATTCCTTTGGTAGTTATTATTCCCATTAGATAGCTTCATTAACCCCTATTTACTCCTCAGTTGACTGTTCTTCACAATTATAGGGATACAAGTCTACAACATTAAAGATTGGAGAGATTCCAATCCTTTTTGGTAGTTCTATCTCATATGCATTGTTTGAGAACTTCCTTATCACCTTGCATGGACCAATTTTCTTCACTTTTAGCTTGTTGTATCCTCTTTTAGGAAATATTTCTTTCCTAAGGTAGGAAAGAACAAGGTCTCCAACACTAAAATTGACCTCTCTCCTTTTATGATCTACCCTTTGCTTGTAATTGATGATGTTTTTTTCAAGTTTCCTCTTTCCTTGTTCATGCAAATTTTTCATGGCATTGACAAACTCCTCTACATCAGCACTCCTTACTTCCATCTTGCCTCGATATCTCAACTCATATACACCCATAAGATGTATTCTATATAAGATTTGTAACTGGTTCATTCATACACTCCTATTAGGAGAATCATTGTAAGCAAATTCAACTTGGGCAAGTACAAGATCCCACTATTTTGGATGCATGTTTACCAAGTTCCTCAAGATGTTTCCAAGGCTTCTATTAATAATTTATATCTAACCATTAGTTTGAGGATGGTAGGATAAATTTAAACTCAAATGTGTGCCTAAATTCTTCCATAAGTTCCTCCAAAAGTTCCTAACAAACTTTGTGTCCATATCTAAAATAATGTTCCTAGGGAGCCCATGCAATCTTAAAATCTCTTGGAAGAATAGATTAGCTATGTTAGTAGCATCACATGTTTTTTAACATGGAATTAAGTGATCCATTTTATAAAACCTATTTACCACTATAAATATGTAATTATGTCCTTTTTTAGTTCTTGGAAAACCAAGTACAAAATCCATACTTACTGAATCCCAAGGCATGTTGGGAATTGGTAGTGGCTAGTACAAACCTACATTTTGACTACTTCCCTTGGCATGTTGGCATGTTTTACACCTTTAAAAAACTTTTTGACATCATTATTCATACTTGGCCAATATTAATGATCACTCAATTGTGATATTGTGTTATTCTATCCAAAATGTCCTAACAAGCTACCACTATGCTTCTCTTTCAACAAGTTCTCTCATGGAAATATTGGGTATGAAAATATAAATATCCATATATATAAGACCTTCTTGTACCATGAAATCCATCCAAGTACTCCTATGATTCATGATTGGATTCATACAATCTTTATATACATCCTTGAAATCTACATCTTTGTCATACATCTCCTTCGAGTTTTCAAATCCCAAGATGCTTACCTGAGATTCATGCATGATTAGACTCCTCCTACTTAAGGCATATAAAAATTTATTATATTGAACCTTCTTATTCTTAATAATTAATTTAAAACTTTGCAAAAAATCAATCTATTTGACATGCTTTTGACTTAGCTTATTTTGATTACTAATGAACTGTAATGCATAGTTGTCAGTATACAAGATAAATCATTTAGGCAAAAGGTAATGCCTTCATTTTTTTAAGGCTTATACAAGGGAATAAAAATCCTATTCTTATGTTGAATACATTTTCTTATCATCACTTAGCTTTTCACTGAACTATGTTATAGGCTTCTCATCTTGACTTAGGACAACACCTATGGTAGCCCCACTAGCATCACATTCCACTTGAAAAAGTTTATTGAAATCAAGAAAAGTTAGGATTGGTTATTTAGTTACCTTATTTTTCAACAATATAAAATCTTATCAGTATTGTCAATCCAAAAAAACATCTTTTGTCACCCATGATTGTATCTATCATTGGAGCAATAATTCCACTAAAATTTCTTATGAATTTCCTTTAGAATCTAGCCAAACCATGAAAGATTATTACCTCAAATATGCTCTTGGGTGTAGGCCACTCAATTATGGATTTGATATTATCCTTATCCATCTTCAGTCCTTCTTTATAAATCACAAATCCCAAGTAGATCAATTCCATCCTCAAGAAACTACACTTTTTCACATTAATTAGCAATTTTTATTCATGTAACTTATCAAATACCATTCTCAAATGTTTCAAATAGTATTCTTTAGTTTGAATAAACACAAAAATTTCATCCAAATATACTATGAAAAACTTACCTATAAATTCCTTAAGCACTTAATTCATTAACCTCATGAAGGTGCTTAGTGTATTGGTTAAGTTAAATGGCATGACCAACCATTCGTAAAGACCATCATTAGTCTTGAAGGTTGGTTTCCACTCATCACCCTCTCTTATCCTAATCTAATGGTATCCACTTTTCAAGTCTATCTTGGAAAAATATGCAGCTCCACTCAAATAAACAAGTAAGTCATCAATTCTAGGCAATGGAATCTATACCTGATAGTGATCTTGTTGATTACTTTGGAGTCTGTACACATTCTCCAACTTCCATCCTTCTCAAGACTCAACACTATAGGGATAAGACAAGTAATTATACTCTCTCTTACCAATCCTTTGTTAAACAATTCTTGGACTTGATGCTTGATTTCTTCATTTTCTCTTGGGATCATTCTGTAGGCAACCTTGTTTGGAAGATTTTCTCTTAGTATCAAGTCTATGTGATTGTTGATGATTCTCAATGGTGGAAAATCATTAGGTAAATCATCTATGACAATATAAATGGACTCATTAAACATATATTCGATCTCTAGAGGTAAATTAGTTAACTTAGTGCTAGTGATTACACTTCTTGGCTTACCAATCACATCAAAGTTTACCTTTTCCTTCTTTATTTGATGTAGGAACTATTTTCCACTCATTATCAACACCTTATAATTATATCCTACAGTATTAGTATACTCCTCCTTCAAAATTTTAAGTGTGTGCTTGATCCCATCTTACTCAAATGTGTATGTGTTTTGCCTTCCATCATGCATGGCCTTTTTGTCAAATTTCCAAGGCCTTCCAAGCAAGATATGACACACATCCATGGGAATAACATCACATAGAATCTGATCCTTATATGTTCTTATCTGAAAATCCACTTTATATTGCTCACTTACCAAAATTTTGTGTCCTTTTTGCAACTAGGAGACTTGATAAGGTGTAGAATATACCTCCTTCTTCAAGCCTAGTTTTTCCATCATCTCAGTTGAAATAAGATTGTCTATACTTCTAATGTCTATGATGACCTTGAAGCATTTTACCTTTCTCTTACATGTATTCCTAAAAAACAATTCCTTTGTGATTGTTCCAAAACTCCCTTTTTAGGGTTTAGCAAAATTCTTTTCATTAAAAGAGACTCACCTTCTTCTAGAATATCTTTATGAATTGTTGTTGGTCCTTTAACTTCCTCTTCACCTTGGGTCACATTCACACCTCTGTCATAGCTGGTATAAGGGTTCTCTAGGCACTCATAGGATCTTTGACCTACATATTTGTTGCACTTGAAGTATTTTCCCATGAATCTTCCTCTTCCTCTTTGGTATCCTTGGTATGGCCTTCTTCCTCTTGGTGTATAGCTACCTCTTGAACTTTGTGAGCTACTGGCATCTTCTTGGAATGTCTATAGCTATCTTCTACCTCCTTGTAATCCTCTACCTCTAATGGGTCTACCTCTTCCTCTTGAGAAGGAAGTTTATTTTCCAGCAATCTTTTCCTTTACTTTCAAGGAAAACTGGTATGCTTCTTCAATTGTCCTGGGTATGAGAAGGCTAATCTCATCTTGGATGGAAAACTTCAAACTATTGTTATACCTTGCCACCTTCTCTATATCATCCTCAATATGGCCTGATCTTATGGTTAGCCTATAAAACTCTTCAGTGTATTCCTTTATAGACATGTCCTTTTGTTTCAAATTTTTCAATTGCTTGAAAAGATTAGCTTGATAATCTAAAGGCATGAATTTACCTCTCATTTTTTTTACTATTCTATCCTAGCTTCTAATCTTTGGCTTTCCTTTTCTCCTCCTTTCCTCTTGTACTCCATCCCACCATAGGGATGCATGGATCTTCAATATGGTCATTACATACTTGACTTTCTTGTCATCTTCTTTTATTCCTTCATACTCAAATTACTTGTCTAATGCATTGATCTAATCAATTAATTATTCCTCATTCAAGTTTCCTTCATACATTGGAACATCCATCTTTGTCTTTTCATTCACCTTCATAATGGATTTGATCATCCTCTCTTTATCTGTATCATCTTCTACCACCAACTCTTCCTCTAGTGGATCTTCTTCTCTATCATTAACCTCACCCATGTCAGCACCTCTCTTTTGAGCCATCTCTAGATATTACAACCTTGCTATCAGGTTCCTAATCTCCTCTGTCATTACCACTTGTCCTAATGGTCTCCTTCCTCTATCTCTACATCTATTACTAACTCTCATTACTATCTTGAAGATCTTATCTCTTCCTCACAAGTCACGTTCTTCCTCCTTTACTTGGACCTTAGATTGTGCACAATCTCTTGGATTTGATACCATAATAGTGTAACTCTTACCTTTCATTTAGTGTGTCTAACAACACACCTCAACTTTTGTCTAACTTCCTTTTGTTTCACTAATTCACAGCAAGATGTTGATGTGATAATTCCCAAGTATTGTCATTTGGATCCCAATAAGGAACCATATATAAGGAATCATATGAAAATAATACAACCTAAGACATATTATACACACCCTACCTAGCCTATTTACACTTAACTTAAGACCTTTGAATGATCAAAAAGGGTGCACTTGATCACAAGGCCTAACCTAACTCTTTGGCAAGGCTAGGGACTTATAACCCTATTTTACCTATATTTTCCTCATAACTTCCTTAAAACTCTAGATAACATAAAACTCAAAGATGATCATAACACCCATTAAGTAATTACATAACATACCTAAATTTCACCTATTATTAGTTTATACAGAATAGTACCAATAATGACTATGATAGACCTAATTAGGCCTCTAAAACACCTAATTTTGGAGGTATATAGAGTACATAGATTCTCTAAATCATAAAAATCATATGGTAAGTGTAAAATGACATTTAATGACTATCTAAATTAAAACCCATTTAGTGGTTAATCCTAAAACATTATTAAACCACTCTGTCTCAGTCAACCTATGCATGCAAGGTCTAAAAGTAAGTTTGCATTAGAAATCAAACCTAACAATGAATTTGGAACTTGAAAATTTGGATAGTGTAAATAAGTGCTTGGAACATTAGGATTTTAAATTTTTAGGATTTTTCACTATATGGATTGCTAGATCAACAAAACCCTAGTTAAGGCCCAGTTAACACAAAAGTGGAGCTACAAAACTCATCCTAGGGTTTCAAGATCCCAAATAAATTTTGTTAATCTTGTTTTTATCCCCTATAGGTGTTTGATATATCACAAGTATAATATTAATCATTTGAACCTTGACTATCACACTCTATCTTGATGCTTTGTCTGGTTCTTGTCTTGCAATCATGAGAAAATGTGAACAAAAGGCTATATTTTGTCTTCAAACCCTTCCATATCATTATTAAATGTTAAATACATGATAATACATATGTTTGAATTACAATATTCACCAAAAAAGAGTGAAAACCAAACTTAGACACTTAACTCCTATTCCTAGCCTCACACAACCAACTCCCAAAATGGAGTTAACAACTTTGCTAAGCAAAACAAGATTCTAACCACTCTATACCTCACCTGAATAAATTGAGATCACATATAATATGGTCTTAAAATCCTATTTAAACAAAATATATACAGTTTGGCCTTTTGACACACTTAGGCCTTATTACAAGCTTATGAAACAAATTAAATTTTTTGAAATACATAGTTTTGGAGGGAAAACTACCTAACACATCTAGAAAACCTAATAATCAAACAAGAACATGAAAAAACATTAATAAAAAGAGTATTATCCTAAATAATTTACATTTTCTCATTATTAAACTTAAAACACTTGTCCTCATCTCATTACTTCCTGACATCTTGGAATGAACACACTCTGTTGATCCTTTTGTAAAGAGCTCAGTCATTAACTCCATTAACCAATGACACTTTAACCCATTTGGATTAATTTTCACCATATATCTGTGTGTGTGTGTGTGTGTGTGTGTGTGTGTGTGTGTGTGTGTGTGTGTGTGTGTGTGTGTGTGTGTGTGTGTGTGTGTGTGTGTGTGTGTGTACAAACTCCTATGAACTATTATATCTCTATTTGGTCCTAAACTTTAACTTCATGTATAAAAGTCCAAGTATGGGGACCATTGCTTATCTGCCTGGAAGACCAACTTTGGACCTAAATAACTTTTGTTGTGCTCACTTGCATGTTCTAAAATTTGGAACATATGTTCTCCTTTAAAATAGGAATCCAAAAATGTATTAAATATCTCCTTAAACCTTCATATTTTCAAGATATAATGTTATTAAACTACTCACTTAGATTTTTTCTACCATAGAGCCAATTATGTCAACTTGTCTGGAAGGCCAACTTTACACAAGCATATCTTTTGATGCACTTCATTACATGATCTGAAATTTATCACAAAATAACTAGGCATAAAAATGAACAAACCCTATGATTATTCTATCATCTTACCTTCACACATATAAAATATAAAAACATCAAAATTCTTACTCATCTCTTTCTTGCCTCATACAAATTTGGCTAAGTATGGGAAAACACTATCAAACTACCTAAGAGCCCAACTTTGCACTTGCATATATTATGTTTTTATTCATCACATGACCTATAATTTATCACATAGAAACTAGGGATAAATTTTATCCCAACCATATGACCAAATCCACTTGAATCATCCACATGTGCTAATGGTGATGTTAGCAAACTGCCTACTTAGATTTTCTGCCACTAGAACCAAAATGTATAGATGAAAATAATGATCAACTAGATGAAATACACTCATGTAAATAAGCACTAAAATCATTAAAAAAATCTTATATGACCCCTTTCACATGCTCAAAACTCCATACTCATCCCTAATCATCTCTGACCATGTCAAACCTAAAGAAAAATCAAGCCTACTTCAAGCATACTTTGAACAAACACACTACACACTTTGCCATTGATACTTAGGCTATCAAGACAATTCATACACTCACATGGACACCTCCATGATATTTACATGACATCATTTAAAATTCTCCAACAAATGCTTGTTATTCACCATAGGCTAAATGTTGCCTCTGATAGACATAAAAGTTATGTTGATCTAAAAAGGACACCAAGAGAATTCAAGGTGTGAGATATTAATTTTTTAGGGTAAGACCTCAGAAAAGTTATATTAAATTTGGTAATGCATCAAAACTTTCTCTATACTTTTTTATTCCATTCAAAATTATGGTAAATATCCATTTTATTGCCTACCATATACCTTTTCCTCCTTTTCTATCTATAAGTCATTATGTGTTTCATGTGGCACTATTAATAAAATATGTTTTTGATCCTTCTCATATTCTATATTATAATAATATATAGGTAGTGGACAAGGAGATGATTAAATTACACCCCTTAAATATTTTGTCCCATTGCAAAATTAACCTATGAAATAGATATCTACAAGTGTTTATCTAATGGGATCAACTAAGCGAGAAAGTGCCACCTAAGAAGGTGAAATTAATGTTTGGTAGCAATATCCTCACTTGTTTAATTAGACTATATGGTAATGCATCCTTTTATAGGCGTGTATGTCATATCCCATCTAGACATGCATTTATGTGTGTGTTTAATTATGATGTTTATTGATACATTTTAACTATTCTAATATTGATATCATATTATAATATGTCATGAGAGTTTATTATGATATTAAAATTATGTTACTATTGGATGTATTTTAGTTTAAGTATTTAATTTAGTTTATATTACATTAAACTAGTACTATTTATGTCATTTTATGATCATAGGTGATAGTTGGGTTATTAAGCTTGGTTTAAAAGTGGGACACATCACCGAATAGTCTCTTTAGCTACACACATGTACATGAATATGAGGTAAAAGAATGAGATTCATCCAGTTTCCCCTCCATTTTTTTCCATGTCTTATGTCATAAAATTATGGTTACTATGCATGTTTTTTTGAGTTTGTTATTTAGAGGTTGTCATTAGCATGTAGCTGATTGTGCCTTGTAGTTTTTGTTATTTTCCTAGTTATGGATGCATTCATTAGTTGACTAGATCTAACTAGTTAAAGCATTTTATGATGATATAATTTTGGAGAAATGTATATGTTTCTATTCATTAACATAAAAAATTTATAAGGTCTTTGTACTTAGTCTATGGTTCTGAAAATCATTTCTTAGTTATTTTAATCTTGATTAAGGTTAGCATAGTCAAAAAATATATTCAAATAATTGGAAAAAGGTCATTTCAAATCCCTTAAGAACTTAATAATTATATTTTTATTGACATTTGACTTGGTTTAAATAACCTAATCATTCAATTAGGGTTTTCAAAGACTTTCAAGAATTCTCCCTTGGGTCATTCTGGTTAGTGGATTTAAGTGAAAAGTGGATTAAATAGGGAGAATACTTGGATTTGTTATGGTGGCCATGGAGGACATGAAGTTCTCTGATCCTCAACTTGAGTTGTTTTAGTGTGAATTAACTATAAGAATGAGTGGAAAGGGGTTAGAAACCAGTTTTGATGGACTCTATGAGTGTGGTAGTTGGAGTTCAAGTTGGAATTCAAAGTGAAGATAAGGAGGAAAAGAGAACTAAAATAAATAAAATAGCAAAGGTTTATGTCATTCAAAAAAGTAAGTCTAATACATTTATGAAATATAATGACTATAAATTTATGTGGACACCCTATAAGGGTGAGTGAGTTATTTCAAGGGCATCCTCCCTTTCTTTAACTCCCTTCTCATTTTTTATAAATATTTTACCACTTATAGTTTGTATACTTGATTGATTTGTTGTTTGAATGGAAACCCACTTGGGTATGGTTGTTTTGGAACCATCTCTCCCACTAGATGATCTAACTATGTGTTTTTTATGGTAATGAAATTGGGTACCTATTCTTTTTGAATAAAATGGTACTAGTGTGTTTATTAAATTAGTGTGTTATGTGTTCTATATTATTTTATTTATGATTATTATTATTGAGTAATACCATTATATTGTTAGATTTGATCTCATTATTTGATTTCTTCTTGTTCATTTTTATTCATGTATCTTTTCCATTGTGTGGTGTCTTATTCCATCCCTAAATTTATGCTTGGAGTGGATAGGGATACCATGAGATGGATGGGCATGCGTTTCAAATTTCTTGGGTTGCATTCTTGGTTTTCAATAATGACTATTGTTGATTATTTTTGCATGATATTTGAGGTGAATTCTAACTTATGCCAATGATACTGAGACATGTTTTACTTTGAAGGTTTTATATGTTGTAATATATTATTTCAAGGAAGTTACTCAAGAAGTTACATTACATTTTGAGAAAATAATAATCATTAGGGTTTGAAGTCATTTAGTATGTATAGAGGTAAAAGGTTAATCTTGACGTATGTGTTTTTTGTTATTTCACCTTGATTTATTATACTACTAAACATATTGGTGAATGGTTCAAATGTTGTAAAATAACTTTTAAGGATGGATGTAATTGTGTATAAATAAGTCATTATTGTACCTATTTAGTTGATTGTTTAGAAAATTTACTTGTATTTTTGTAAGAACTTCTTTAATAGATAATTTTTTTTTAATCAATGTGTTGAGTTTTTTTATAATAATTGTAACATTTGTAAAAATGTCACTATGTAGTATGTAGTGTTATGTTAGTAATAAATGTAATATTTGGTCATGTTATCAAAATTCATACTTTGTAAAAACATAAACCCTAATGTTGAAGTTAGTGGTGTGTGGTAATATAATGGTTATTTTACTTATGTTGGCATATTATATAAATTAATGGATTTATAATACATTATTTCCAATTTGATAAATTAGTGAGAACATGTCTTAAATTTTATTAATAAAACTATTTATGTATGAAGGTAAAGATGGATAGAGTGAAAAATCTTGTTGTAAATGATTGGGTTTTCTCTTGTTGAATGTTTATTTGATTTTTAAGATTTTGTTGGGAACATTAAAGACTATACAATTCATGTATAGTGTACATTAGAGAAATAATGTTTCAATCATTTTTAATTTATGTATGTTCTAATTTTATATGTTCAATTTAATTGCATGAAAATATGGATTGTGTATTTCTTATTATGTTTAGAGGAACTTTAAATGGTCTAGTATCATTAGAAAGAAAAATTGTGTATAAAATATAAATTGAAAACTAGGAGGACTATAAATTATTCTCATAAATCATTCTTTAGTATAAATGAATGTTCAAAAAATAATATAAATTTTTGGCCATCACTCATTGATTCATGTTTCTTTTTATGAGTATTGTGATGGATATGGATTATTGTAGTATGTTGCATGTTTAAATTTTAGAAAAGAGAATCATGATTCTTTAATAATATAATATGATAAAATAAAGAAATGTGATTTTATTCTTATTAACAGTGTGTCTTATTCCATAGGTTATAATTTACTATTGGTGTAAAGGTAGCTACTAAGTGCAGCAATTTTTTGGTTGGAATATTAATTTTGAGGGTTGAGTTGTAATAATATTGATGCCTATTTTGGTAAAGTCATGTATATTGGAATAGGTATATTCATTTCATGCTTATGTGGTAAAGTTATCAAATATAATTGTTACTTGATTCAATCTTCAATAAGAAATAGTAAAATAATCTTTAATTCCTTAAGTATATTGGGTAGAATCATGTTGGAACATGTGTACCTTGTTAATAATCCTACATTCTTTAGATATGGAAGATATCTCAATTCGATTGACTATAAAATAGTTATGTATCTCTATGTTTAAATATAATTGGAAATTAGAGTGTTCAAACTATGTGTTTCATTTGATATATGACTAGTATATACCTTTAAATTTATGTAGGAGTCTCAAACTATATAATTAACCATATTCGTATAAATAATGGGTTGTGATTGGACAAATTGAACCTAGTTTTAAGCAATGTGGTGGTTATGGATTTAAGTATGATGATTAAAGTGTATTATTTTTATTCAAAGTCTTTTAGATGTATTAAGAATATGTAAAATGTAATTTTATTGATTGAGTAATGTATAGTGTTGAGGTATATCTTTAGATATTTTCAATGTAGTGTTGTGGTATATCTTTAGATATTTATAAAAAAATTCCTTGAATAATTATTGTATTGATGGTATTTTAGGTAAGGGTTATTTATTATTTTATAATATATGGGTGTTGTCCCTAATTATATGTTTTTTTCTATAATGTTGTGAATAAATTAAATTAATGAAAATATTAGGCACCTAAACCTATCAAGAGAGTTTTTTTTAAAAAGATATTATAAACATGTTAGGATTCTTTTATACTTTGGAAATTGGGACTATACACTAAATGATTGAGTTATTTGGTTTAAATGGACTTAAGAATAATACAGGATGTCCTAATCATTATTTATGTCTCCATGATATAAATCACTATTATAGCTATAGTATAGTCACATAGAATTATTAACACTTTTAGGAATAAAATTAAATTCCCAAGGTGACACTATATTCAATTCAAACTAGATCATTCATGCATATCTATACCTAACCTAATCTAGTGGGTCAATTATGAAAGCTCTTGGGATGAACTTTGTTATTTTGGTTTTTAGAATAAGAAGGTATTGTAAGGACTAAGTGTTTCATCTAAGAAAAAGTAAATAACCATGAGGTTACTATTTGAATTTTGTATGACAATTTACTTGTTTTTTAGTGAATCGATCATAACAAAATATATAGTGTACATAAAATACCTTACATAACTTCAATATTGAGTTGTTGGACTCAATTTCACAAGTTTTTGGATTGGTGTTCAAAGAAGAAGAATCATATCCTTCAAAATTCCAAAGAATAAATTGGGTTAAATTTTGGGGTTTATGGCATAAAAATACAACAGGAAAATGTTGAATTGACAATTAAAATTTAAAGAAAAGTAAAATTAATGGAATAGTCAAACCTAATATGAATTTATAATTTTTGAATGTAGAAATAGAATATGCAATCCTGTAGTTATTTGTACACCAAAATTTAATTTTTTATTACATAAAAATAGGAATGATGAATACACTCTTTATGTCTAGGGAAAGATAAAAATTGACATTTTTTTATTTTTATTTGTGTCCTCCTATGTTATTTATGTATTGTGTTCAATTTCATAATCTATCATGTAATTTTTCTTTGGAGAATTTATGGATAACACTATTTAATTTTTTTATTCATTGTTATTTACTTTGATTACAAAAATAAAACATAATGTAAAATTAGAAGGTAAAAATTAGTTGGGTTGGGAAACCATAAAGGAGTTTCATTACATATCTTGCATGCTAGAATCAAACCCATTGTATTTGATGTGTAGTGTAAATGGATAAATCAAGTAAGGTATTCAACCTCCTCTTCCATATGTGTGAGATGAAACTACATGCAAATTTTACTAGAACTTATTATGGTACAATATGCAATATAGAATTGATGAATGTATTTGAGTAATGATAAATCAATTTAGAATGTGTCTAGGCTTGAATACTATAATACCTTAAGACACTTCTTGATAAACATTTTGGAGATTTGTATGGGAGCATCATTTATTAAAATTATCATAGATGATTTGTATATAGAAGATTATCATGTTTGAATTAAATTCTTATTGGCATGAAAAAGGTGACAACAAGAAAGGGAAAAACCCAACAAATAGATCCAAACATTACAAGGATGCACCCATAGGTGAAAGGTACTACAAAATAAAATAATACATAAATGGAGGGACTACCAGTTATACCTATTTAAAAATCATGGAGACCAATGTTTCCATTCCAAAATAATAAATGGGCACATAAAGAGAGAGAATAATGAAAATATTCCACGGTCATTAAAAAAATAAGACATAATGACAACCAAAAAAACCAAACCACATGATCACACAAATAAGGAGGAGAGAGATGAAAACACATAAAAATATCCTATAATAACCTAATCTAATGTTATGATCCATATACCAAAAAAATCACTAAAAACATTCTAGTAATATGGTGTGTACCAAAAATAGGTGTCTAAAGTATCTTACATAAATTAGAGCCATGTGTTATCACCATTCCAATAAAAAGCTTATGATTCTTCATTCCAGTCATTTAAAATGTTATATAATGTATTGTGTTACATATTTAAATTATTTTATGTTGGTTCATTTTATGATCCAAAGTTAGATCATTTTAATTTGTTAGATTAATTATTTTTAGTTACTCAGGTTAGTTGAAACCCATAATGTAGTTGGTTTATTTAAGACTTCCCAGAAAAGTTATTTAATCCTTCACCTTCATTGTAAACACAACCTGGCATAATACATTATTGTATTATTGGCAAATATTTTATTAGCAATGTAAATTTTAAATTATTGTTCCTCCCACCTAGTGCCATCATTTTTAATTAATATTTGAATAGCCATAAGTTTCTTTTGTGGTTGTTAACCATTTATTTATCATCACTATCTATTTTTAAAAACAAATTTTAAAATTATTCATCTACATTTTTATCTTGTGGACTATATTGATCTTATAGAATATATTATTCTTATATAACATATTCATCTTCTAGTATATCTCCATATTATTATATGTTCTACCCATTTCCTTATTGGAAAATGTGTCGTGACCTTGGTCAAAATGTACTATAAATACCTAGTCATGCATCTCAAAATCAAGATACAAGAAAGCATTTGTAGATAAAAATTTGAGAAATTATTAGTCATTAAATTGAATAAATTAGGCATAAAAACATATAAAATATACCTAGTAAAAATATTCAGCAACACATAAGGCTCATTACTCTCTGAAAACTCATTTGACTATTCTAAAACATAAATATCACTATGTATATCAAGACTTACACTATGTTCATTGATAGTATTAACACCATAATTTTCACTGTCATTATCTTGTTGAATATGATCATGATCATAAATATGACCAAAATTATGGGAAATAAATTGAGTTATTATATCATCCAAACCCTTTTCTTGTCCATGTATGACTTATGGTTCATGTATTGCACCACCTTCTAGTTGTGATTATGTTATTTATTTGACACACATTTTAGCATCCTTTTTAAAAATATATATATCATTTTTTGTGATTTATTTTGGTAGGGTACATAAGATGATTAGGATGGAACATGGTACATGTATAATTTTGTACAAAACTTATGCAATGGTATTTTTTATTGAGGAGAGCCCTTATGATCTATAATATTTGAATTTAATTAATGAACATAAAAAAATACTCATGATAAATTATCAATACATTCAACACAAAATTCATAAATCCTTAACTAATTTTACAATATAGTAAATATAATCATTAATTTATGAAAAACATTAAAACACATTCATAAAAAATATCATAGTATATTACAAATATTCATTAAGCATGCCTCTAAGTTTGTTTCTTAATTCATCTATTTAACATCATAATTAGAGAGATGATGAAAGGTCATTAATATGAGGCCCACTTTATATTAAATTGTATTTTACCATACTATAATATATCTAATTACCTTAAACATTATATGATAAGATAATTTCTTTGGCATGTCATTCCTACACCCATAAAGTGAAATTTTGATTTATTTGACATGCATCCTTTGTAATTATTTATCAAAATAGAAATATTTATATAGGAATAAGCATTCCCATATATGAATTCAAAATCAAGAATTTTCCATACCTTTTCCTCATTCTCAATCATTTCTTTGATTGTATATGCATTTGAACATAAACCATAATCTGGCATGATGGACTTATACTCAACCAACTTGGTTAAATCATTGAATGAGTAGTCATGTCTATAGAATGTTAATATAAAAATCCATGATTGATAGTTTTTAATTCCACAATGACATGGGTAAACATAAATAAACCTAAGCCTACATAAAATACAGTAGATGTCAGGGAATCCAAGAACAACACACCTTGTTCTAATCCCACTTGTTAGGATCTTGCTCCTCAGAAAGAGCACAATATGATTACCAAATACAAGCAATTAAACATGTAGAAATAACCAAAAGTAAAAGTAACTAGAATTCACACATAGCACATAATATGAGAGACAATACACTATCTTGTATTAATACTTGTACAGAAAAGAATACAATAAAGAGACGCCACACTCTTCCACCTTACAGAGGCTTCCAACACCTCAAGTTTACAGTAATTCTTCTTCAAAAGTTCACTCTCCTACCAAAAATGGTCCCAACACACAACTCACACATAGAATTGGTGTTCACCTCTCCAACCAGTCAGTAATAACCCTGCCAGTACACCAAGCACTCTAAAGTACTTCAAGTAGATCTCCCATGAACCTGCAACCTGCAATTCAACAGACCATACTTACACATGTAGATCTCCTATGAGCTTGCAACAACCTGTAACTCAATGATCTTACAATGGAAGGATCTTCCTTGCCTTTCTTTTCAGCTCATAATTACAATACATGCCAATGGGTCTATAAATAGATCCCAAACTTAAATAATAACTTAGACTTCTAATTTACTAATAATAGACATGCAGCTCAAGACTTGAAATAGCCTTTACATGCAAACACTTAGTTTAACAAAATAACTATTCATGCAATGAATAGTTCTAGAACACACAGGTGACTGACGTCAGTCCCTATCTAACTGGTGCTGACCAACGTCGGCTGACTCCTTGCCGACACCGGTTGCCTTCTACATTCATCATGACCAACGTCAGTTATATTGCCAATGTCGATACTTCTAGAACTTCAACAACCTCCTCTTCATCTGCATAGTTGAAGCTTTTAGCTCCACAACCTAACAATCTCCCACTTGGAGATAAATAGCTACAATTATACCTATACCTGTACATCATCTAGCTTGTTCCCTTGGCTCTATATCCCTCTTCAAGATCACTCTTGAAGACCAACCACCACAAAACCTATGGTGCACCTCCTGTCATCCAAATCACCTACCACATCTGCATCTACAACCCATGTAGAAAAGAACTTGACCTTGCAAAGCATGTGCACCTGCTGCTGGTCCCTCTAAAAATCCACTGAACTGCCCTCCAATTCTTCTTTCCCAGATTGGCTCCAAGCTTGTGACAACTCCCACTACTTGGGAAAACTCAGGTCTAGTACATACCATGCACTTAACCTCATTATGTGAATCAAGACACTATTCTGTGAATTGTCCAACCATCGGCATGCTAACTGGTCTCACACAATCATCCTGAAACAAAGTCAACCTGTGACCTTCCATGTCCCTAGAACACACTCATGCCAAAGAATCTTGTTGCTCCCAGATTCCTCATGACATACTTCTGAACTAGCTTTACCTTTAGTTCAGCAACTCCCTATATATGTAACCCTACAACAAGCACATCATACAGTAATAGGATAATGTAGCTAATATTATCCAACCTGGTAAAGAGAAACATAATGATAAAACCTCCATTGCCGTGCAGCTTATTCAAGACCATATACCCTGGCCTTCTGTCTCACATGTCCATTTTTGTTCTTCTTCATCCTCAACATCCATTCATCTCTCAGTGCTTACTTCTAGCTGGTGACTCCACCCAAAAACTCCCATTTGGTTCTCCTCTAAGGAATCACATCCTTCATCCATGCCAAGCTCCCACTGTTTCCTGGATCTACCTACTCTGCTTCTTTAATAACTTCCTGGTACTTTACCATAAGTGAGCAACAAGTAGTGTAAAGAAGGGAAATGATGAATTTGAGGCTTACATACCCTTTAAGTCCTCCATATGGGTGCTTGAGACTCCTTGATAGCTTGTTATCCACCCAAAATCCATCTTAATGACTGATGCCAGTCACATCTCAGTCTGCACTTGACCGATGTCAGTTCCCTGCAACTACCTCATCACCGACGTCAGTTCCCCCTGGCCGATGCTGATGTTTATCTGTCCCTGAGTCATCGACGTCAGGCTACACATAGCTGACATCGGTCCCTGTCTAGACACTGACATCAGTTTTCTAACCGACGTTGATCTCTGTGTTTTTCTTGTGAGAACTGACTTCTACCCGCGAGCTCCTTTTGGATCAAACCCTTGTCCAAATCAACCTTGATTTGCTCAGAATTCATCTACCCCTTGTGCTAAACTCTATTCGTCACCTTCTCCTTAAAAACCAAGGCTTTCCTGTTCTTGTCACTAACATCAAATTCCTCAAGAAACGTTACCTTCTTCTTCTGCATACAAAAATCTCGATTCATACTCTTTGACTCAAGAAGATGCATCTCCTTCTTATTCATGTGACCAAGCCTATTACGCCACATCTTCAAATCTACAGCTGAAGTAGATGACCTAGAAAGAGAATCAATAATACAAGTAGATAGATAAAGCGTACCTACTTTCTTACCTCTTGCTACAATAAGTGCACCCTTGGTAACCTTCCAAGAGTCTGCTGTGAGAGTTACTGTGCAACCCTCATCACCCAAACTTCTTATAGAAATCAAATTTTGCTCCAAAATTGGGACATGCATGACCTCCTTTAACACCCATGTGTTACCTGTCTATAATTTTAGTTTCACTTTTCCTTTGCCAACCATTTGACAAGGCTTACCATCCCCTAAACAAATTTCTCCAAAGTCTCCCTGGACATACTCATGAAAAAATTCCCTATTTGGGGATGCATGAAAAGAGGCACTAGAATCTGAAACCCAAGATTCTACTTTATCCAAAGAACATACCTTAGCATGTTGTGCAACAAAATTTGCAACATATTCTTCTTCTTCATGTCCTTCATGTTGATCTTCAACTGACCTGCAATCTCTTTTTAAGTGCCCTTGCTTTCCACATTTCCAGTAGGTTATTCTGCCATACCTGGACTTGGATCTCCTACCTATCTTTGACCTTGATCTCCCACGCTCGATCTTCTCTCTTTTCCTTCCTCTACCTTCAACACTCAAAGCATTCCCTGATGATTCACCTGTGCTTTTCCTATGAATCTCTTCATTCAAGATCACCCTCACAAGATCATCCACTTTTAAGATTTTTGAAGCAGATGCAGTATTGCTAACTGCCATTACCAAACTCTCCCAACTTTTAGGTAATGAACATAAGATTAAGAGAGCCTTAATTTCATCATCAAAATCAATATTGACTAAACTTAACTGGTTTACCAAACCATGGAAATCACTAAGATGACTATGTACAGATCCACTATCCAACATATGCAGATTAAATAATTGCTTCAAAAGAAATACCTTATTTCAAGCCGAGGGTTTTTCATATAAATTTGCCAAAGCTTCCATCAACTCTACCATTGTCTTAGCATGTGATAAGTTGGAAATCACAGACGATGCAAGACTCAACCTTATAGATCCTAGAGCTTTCCAATTAAGAACCTCCCATTCTTCATCCTTCATAGGCTTGCAATCAACCCCACCCAATGGTAAGTACAAATCTTTCTAATACAGATAATCTTCAATCTGCATCCTCCATAACTGGTAGTTCTTGCCATTAAACTTCTCCATTCGTAGTCTACTTTCTTCTGCCATTGCTCTACTCCCACTCAAACAAAAACCCCTGTGAGTAACCTGTAATCAACACACACTAACCAAATCTGATACAACCTGTTAGTATCCCAACCTAAAAGCTCTGATACCAGTTTTCAGGGAATCCAAGAACAACACACCTTGTTCTGATCCCACTTGTTAGGATCTTGCTCCTCAGAAAGAGCACAATATGATTACCAAATACAAGCAATTAAACATGTAGAAATAATCAGAAGTACAAGTAACTAGAATTCACACATAGCACAGAATATGAGAGACAATACACTATCTTGTATTAATACTTGTACAAAAAAGAATACAATAAAGAGATGCCACACTCTTCCACCTTAAAGAGGCTTCCCACACCTCAAGTGTACAGTAATTCTTCTTCAAAAGTTCACTTTCCTACCAAAAATGGTCCCAACACACAACTCACACACAGAATTGGTGTTCACCTCTCCTACCAGTCAGTAATAACCCTGCCAGTACACCAAGCACTCTAAAGTACTTCAAGTAGATCTCCCATGAACCTGCAACCTACAATTCAATAGACCATACTTACACATGTAGATCTCCTATGAGCTTGCAACAACCTGCAACTCAATGATCTTACAATGGAAGGATCTTCCTTGCCTTCCTTTTCAGCTCTTAATTACAATACATGCCAATGGGTCTATAAATAGATCCTAGACTTAAACAATAACTTAGACTTCTAATTTATTAATAATAGACACGCAGCTCAAGACTTGAAATAACCTTTACATCCAAACACTTAGTTCAACAAACTAACTATTCATTCAATGAATAGTTCTAGAACACACAAATGACTGACGTCGGTCCCTATCTAATTAGTGCTGACCGACGTCGGCTGACTCCCTACCGATGCCGGTTTCCTTCTGCATTCATCATGACCAACATTGGTTATATTGCCAACGCTGATACTTCTGGAACTTTAGCAACCTCCTCTTCATCTTCATAGTTGAAGCTTTTAGCTCCACAACCTAATAGTAGATGGTCATAACCTACATCCCCCCACCAAAAGCTAAAAGGTTCACACACTACAATAAGTGGATTCTTCATTTGGATTGAACCAAATCTCTAATTTTTTAATCTCTACATCATACATTCTCCTATATTTTATTGAACTATAAATGATCATACTAGTTAAATGAGAGAGAGAGAGAGAGAGAGAGAGAGAGAGAGAGAGAGAGAGAGAGAGAGAGAGAGAGAGAGAGAGAGAGAGATTAATTACAAAATATTTTTAAAGGTAATGAGGGTGATATACTCCATATACCACTATGAGGAAGAGGAAGAGGTTGAAGAGGAGGAATGGGAATGGGTACAATTATGGTGAGAACAATTCATATTTTAATGTAAATAGCAATAGGTTTAATACTTATGGATATTTATACATTTAATTTATCCTAAGGTATAGTTATTTCATCAATTCACTGAGAGAGATTTAATTTATCTTAAGGTATAGAAATATGTTCTTAGAAAAGATGATGTTTTTACAATTAACTTTTTTCAATTCACCATGCCAAATTTTACCTCAATTTAATTTACAAATAATTTAATTAATCCTCAATTTATTTAATAAGGATTCCAATTCACTCACATTCAACATTGAAATCCAAGTTCAACAAATACTAAAAAAATAAAATCTTGGTTTTCTCAATTAAAGATAATATGTATTCCCTATTTCCAAATTTAACACAATATGCATGGCCTCTTTATCCCTTCAACACAATATTCATTCCTTAATTTTAAATTTTAAAAAAAAATCATGTCATGTTTCTTAACAATACAATCTACATGCATTCTTACTTAATTCCTTACAACTTCTTAAAACAGGATGCACTTCTTTTCTCAATGGTTTTCTTAACCCAAATATAGTAATCCAGGATTGCCTCATATTTAATATGTGACTTTATTAGATAAATATAAATCTAGAGAATAAATTCATGTTAAATATGTTGTTTAACCCTAAAATATATATTAATAAATATATGGTCAAAAGGATAGAGATAGCCTAGGGCACAAGGGTGATAAACTATCTTTATAGCGGGCCAATTAATTTTCAAAACTTAGATAAACATATATTGAATTTATTATGATGAGATATATTAAAAATATAAAATATATCTATGACATATATTGTAATGATAATGAAATAAATATAATTATTTTGTTATGATGCTATTGTAAATTTAGATTTTGAAAAATAAAGAATAAGACTGGAAGTGGATTAGGGATCGGTCATAAGATTCTGGATTAATCACTTTTGTGACCTCAGACACTTGCATCAACTTTGGATAGTTGTGTAAATGTTTATGTTGAACTTGTGTGTGTGTGTGTGTGTGTGTGTGTGTGTGTGTGTGTGTGTGTGTGTGTGTGTGTGTGTGTGTGTGTGTGCGTGCATGCCTTATATATAATATCTTCTAGATCTACATGTAACGACCTATAATATTTTGAGTTCTGTGTCACCTTCACTTTGGTGTACTCATATCTAGATCATGGGTTGTTATTCCTTATCAAATATTAAAACCCTAGTTCATCTTTAGAGTGGTTTTGGGAAAAATGGACTATTAGGCACAATGTGTTCAGCTACCCCAAAGACCCCTCTATCAATGAACACTTACTACATGTTTAATACTCTGAAGAGGGCCTCAAACTTATGTAGTTATCCCCTACATGTTGAATTATGTGTGTATAAAGATGCAATGTGTGTGTGATAAGCATGTGCATCAAGTGACCTAGCTTGTAACTTGAAAATTATAGCTCATGGGATGATCTTTTAGTAATTTGGACATGTATATGTTTTACTTATGACTGATATGGAAATATGATAAAATAGGGAAGCTTTGCTCACTTGAGTTCTTGATTGAATGTCTTTTGTAAGTTTTATTGTGAGTTGTTTGGTCTATGTTGAGTGAAGAATGAATGAGGGTTAGTAAACACACACACACACACACACACACACACACACACACACACACACACACACACACACACACACACACACACACGCACACACGCACACACACACACCTTTTGATAAAATAAGTTAGGATAACCATAGGTGGACATTAAATTTACAAATTTAATGAATTTTAGGGCACTATACACTTGTGTTGGGTTAGGACACATGCATCAACATAGGCATTTGACTGGGACACAAGTGTCCAAGCAGCTAGAAAATAGGCATAGATCCATAAATTCAAAGATAAAAGATACACATGTTTATAACATTTTGATCATGATATAAGGTTTGAGTCATCAAAATAACATTTTTTAGTAATATATAAGCAATTTGACATAGAGAGATAGTGTATGTGAGCCTTTTGGCAATGGGAAAGGTCTAGAAATTAAAGGTACATCCATGATATGTATTTTTAAAGGGTAAACTATTAGTGCTATATAATTTATAAATATATTCTAAATTTCATACCCTTTAAACTAGTAATGAAATTACTATTTTAAAGAAAAATAAATGTGTATCTGTGTGTGTATAACACACCTTTTCTTTACACGAGTCCAACTTGAGTGTTTTATTGGTGACTAACTTGCAACTAAGATCATGTTATAGTATATAATAATTTAATATAATATTAAATTAAAATCATTTGAAATTATTGAAAATAAAGAGAACAAGGTTTAGAAGTACATCTATGTATTAGTGTAGATGGCTTACCTTTATTTAGCAATTTGATTTCAAAAGATGAAATATGTATCATATGAGTCATTAAAAATTGAGATTATGAAAGATATAAATTTATAAAGTGTATAAATATATAAATATTGAAGGATAAAAATTCCCTCAACCTTATATTTGAAGTTGAGTTTCTACCTGACAGTTGAGATTATCTCAACCATGCAACCTGATCATACTTATAACCTAGTGAGCATGAGTAAACCAAGTCAACTCATAATCTAGTGAGTTTGGATGATGTAATAAATTCCAACATATAAACTTGGAAATATTTAGTGATTTAATCACCTCAACCATACCCAAAAAATAAACTAATTGCTTTAGTAGATTGGCTCAATACAGTATGTAATAGTCCAACTTGGTGAGCTAATGTCCATATAAGTGTTTGACATCCAAAATATGATTTTATTTTTGTAATGTAGGTGTTATTTTAATATAATATTCACCTCAAATATATCCCATGCTAAAACTTGAGTATAGTAATGGTACCAATGTATAGAATTCTAACACAACTTTATATCTAAATCTTATAACTATATAATTTGGCCAATTTTCAAATTATGTAAGTGTGGAGAACATGTTTCTATAATATGTCTCCACTATATATTTGAAACTAAAAATGGTATAAATATGGATAACATGTTTCCAAAATTTCCCCCACTATATATCTGAATCTAGTGAACTATATGTGGAAGCCATGCCTTTATGGCATGCCCCCACTTAAATTCCCCCTTTTTGAGGTGAGGGGAAGCAGCATCTGGTAGTCACCTTGCCTCAAAAATATAAGATAGTTGTATAATCTGTGTGTACCATTTAGCATATAAAATGAACATATCTAGGTAGGTATATCATTGAAGCATGAAGGATGTGTCACATCAAGTCCTACGATGCATGATATATAAAATGGAAATGTCTACATAATATTAGTAAAATCTCAACAAGAAATAAATAACATGTAAAAGTCACTCAAAATCAAACCAAAATGTAATGGTCCAATTAGACCTCAAACAAGGGGCATGTTCAAATTACACCTAGTCAAAAGGACATGACTTAGTTGAATTTCCACAAAGTAAGAAATGACTTATTCAAATGTCTATACAATAAATCGTTACCTATAAAAATGTCACAATAGGTAAACGTATGTTTATTAAGGAGTTGGTATATCAATATATCATCATGAAAGGTAGCCTCAAGTGAGGAAATTTGTATTTTTATAGTAACTATTTGTTTTTGAAGATCATTTATGGCATTATCATGGATAGACTGTTATTTAAAGAGTTTGGTAAGGAATTTAAATATTTCCTTGTAGGTTTCAAATGTGTCTCCATATAATAGAGTCATATTAACATCTTCATGAAGGAAAAATGTACAATGATTATAATTGAAGTTTTGAACATTCGATATTTCTTTTAGAAGTTTTGAAATATTTGACATTTATATATTGTTATAAGGTTCATGTACCTTTTGTAATGATGTAACATTTGTAATTGGATGTAGGTTTTCTAAAAGATTTTTGGGAACATTGGGGTTTATTTTCACTTTATATTTTTAATGCACTCTCCTTTCAGTTGGTTTAATATTATTGAGAAAATATTTCATGATGTATTTATTTACCTTTCAAAAAAATTCAATATCAAATGAAGGAAAAAATGAATCATCACCCTCAATAAGAGGGATATTGTTTGAAAATTTGAGAATGATAGGATTTTGAATCAGTGTGTTTTTACTAAAGTATTCTTTTTGACTAGTTTATAAATCATCCATAATATCCTTATGGATTTGATGAAAGTTAGCACCATTGGATGAAGGAACATTTTGATCATGCATAGTCAATTTTTCTATAGAAGGTGATTGGAAAGGTTTTCTATCTTCCTTAATATTTTTCAAATCATCTCTTAGGATGGTGATGGCATGTAACTAGTTAGAGGGATGGTATCAACCACCATTCAAAGAACAGAGATGATATTCTTGGGCATTAGGGAGAAGGCAAAAATATTCAATTTTTATTCCTCCTTTAATAGAGATTTGTATATTTTCATAATCATAGTCATCAAAACAATCTATATCATACATGATGAAGGAAAAAAGTAAATAAAAATTTGGGAAAAAAAGGCAAAGATCATTAGTTGAGTTCACCAAATGTTTAACCCAAAAATATAGATTAATAAATATAAAGTTAAAGGGGTAGAGATAGTATTGAGCATAAGGGTGATAAATTATATCTATAGTAAGCTAATTAATTTACAAAACTTTTATAAACATAAAATAAGTTTATTATGTTGAGATATGATAAAAATAGAAACTACAATTGTACTAGATATTGACTTGATATGAAAACAAGATACTTGGTTATTATGTTAATGTAGATTTAGATTTGAAACAAAAAAGAATAAGATTGGAAGTGGATTCTAGATCATTCATTAGATTCTATATTAAGCACTTATGTGATCTCAAACACTTTCATTGATCTCAAATAGTTACATAGATGCTTCTGATTAATTTGGATGCAAGTGTCTTATATGGAATACCTATTAGATCTACATGTGACCACCTAGAATGTTTTAAGTTTTATGTTACCTTCACTCTAGTTTTATTAGATCTATATCATTGTATGTTTTTCTTTGTCAAATAGAAAAACCCTTATTCTTCATCTTCATAGTGGTTATGGGAAAAATGGGTTAGTCAGCACATGGTGTCGAGCTACCCCAACAACCTCTCTATCAATGAGTATAGTCTATATAACCAATACTCTAAATAGAGCCTTATACTTATGTATTTCTTCCCTATGTGTTGTCTTATGTGTGCATAAGGATACAATGTGTGATAATAAAGTACATAGAGTGACCTAGTTTGTAACTTGAAAAATGTGGTTCATGGGATGTTTCTTCAATAATTTGTACTTATAGATGTGTTTTCCCTATGATTGATATAGAAATATAGAAGCTTTTCTCACTTGAATGCTTAAATGAATGCATTTTGTAAGTTAATTTGTGAGGTGTTTAGTTTATAATAGGTGAAAAATGAATTAGGGTTGATCATGTGTGTGTGTGTGTGTGTGTGTGTGTGTGTGTGTGTGTGTGTGTGTGTGTGTGTGTGTCCTTTTGGAGAATATCTCATATTAAATCAATTATTATAACCATAGGTGTACATTTCATTTTAAAATTGAAGTACTTTTAGGGTACTATACACTTGAGTTGGGATAGGACACCTATTTTGATGTAGGTGTTTGACTGAGACGTAAGTGTCAAAGTAACTATAAAATAGGTAAAGGTCTATAACTTGTATAGATGGAAGATAAGTAGGTTTATAACATTCTTACCATTATATAAGGTATAAGTCATCATAATAACATTTTTTAGGCTAAGAGATAATCAATTTGACATAAAGATATAGTGTATGCAAGCCTTTTAGAAACATGAAAGGTCTAGAAGATGAAGGTGCATTTATGGTATGTAGTTTCTAAGCATACAAGATTGAGGTGATATATAATTAATAAAAAACATCCATATATGATAATATTTTTTCCTTTAGGGACACCCCAATGTTGTAATGTACACTTGATGGAAATATCTACAAGTATTAATTTAATATGACTTTTATCTCATATAAATCCCTAATCATCATAAGAAAAATGAAACAAAAAACATATACAAAAACTTCTAAGAAATGTTGGTACCAAATAAAATTAAGATAATAAAACATCTAAGCAATTTCATTTCAATTATTATTCTAGATTGAAAAATATTGTAGTGTGTGCAATAACATATATAAGTCTCCCATGTGTCACTATTATTATCAATGTAGAATAATCATAACCAAAATTTTATTTTTTTCATAATTAATTGAATTTTTCAAGATTAATTTGTTTTAAAAAGTGGTTATATGAATGTTATGTATGTGTGTGCACTTTATTTTAATATTTTGGTTTAGGTTTCATAAATCAAGGTTTAATTATTTATATATTTATTTATGTATAATGGAATTATATAATGGAAAATTTAAGAGGAAATTTTTATTTCATCTTTTATTATTTTTTATGTACAACTAATATGAGTTAGTTTTGAAATCATCATTTAATTCTTCTAACTGATGATTTTTATAATGTTAAGATGAATGCTCTAATTTTAGTTTGGTGACCTTTCCATAATAACATAGTTTTATTCTATTTTTTATTTTTTCATAATTTCAAAGGTTGAAAATTTTTATTTCTAATTTTTGAATTTATGTTTTAAAATATAATGGAGAGATTAGAGACACATGCATATAAAAGTACTTGTAAATAAACATGTAGCAAGGAAATTTTGTGTGATGGCTTTCCCCTTATTGGGGGAATGGAGTTCATACATTAAATCATTATTATATAATAACTTTTTTCCATGTTCTCATAACTTCTAAAATACATCTTGCTTAGCTACCTTATTATATCTTTCTTTTATAATATTTTCTCATCATTAAGACACACTTCTCAAATCCACTTTTGCCACTTAATCTATTTCCTATAAATCATCCATCTTTCTATAACATTAAATGTACCATTCCATTATTTAGAAATGAGTATGAAAATCAAATCTTAATATGTATTCATGTTAGGCATTTGAAATCTACATGAAAATGTATCAACACTTTATAACGTATGTGTAATGTTAATAACCTCTAAATTTTATCACATTACTTCTATAAGAAGAAACATTTCAAGTCACAAAACCCTAAGGTATCTTTAGATATTATCTCAATGAATCAAATAAATATTATAGATATTAATTAATATGATTGTTGTGAATTATACTTAAAATTCATAAGTTTGTAATACATTAATATAATAGCATAATTAGTTAATTTGATATTGAAATATTTTAACATTAATGGATAACTTTACTCACAAAAAAATAAAAATAAAAGTTAATGTTTGAGAATAATATGGTTAATTTAATAATTTATTATAATTTTTTTAATAAGGAAAATATACATTAACATATAAAATGAGTTTAAATTAAAAATGGGATTCTCTAATTTAAAAAATAACTCCTTCAAAAGGGACATCGCTACTTAAATATAAATCTATAAGAATAAAATATTTGTGTAGAAAATAATTAATAATATCTTTATATAATAATCACAATATATATTTATATATTTGTATAATTTATTTCAAAATATAAAGATATATGAAGAAAATAAAATTGTAAGATTTAGAGAATGATTTTGAAATAATAGATCTAGAAAGATTAGGTATACTCATTTATACATTCTATTAAACATAAATATTATTTTTAACTATAAATCTATGATAATGTATGGTTTACTATACTAATTTTTTTTCAAATTATTTTAGATTTAAAGTGTATAAACTTTATAATATTGATATTTATAATAATTTTAATGTAAATGGGTGAAGGCCTTTCCCTTAAAATATTATAAAATTATTTTTAATTTACTTTAAAAAATGATTTAATTATTATAAAAATAAATTTGAGAGCTAAATTAAAATTTGTTTTTATAAGCTAAAATTTTAGTGTTTATTATATTCACATTTTTCATATATTTAAAAATAAATAAATTGGTGGTGACTCCATTTAAAGAATTCTTTAGAAATAATAATTCTTGAATCAGTTTTAAAATGTCAATATAAATTATATAACGAACAGTTTTCAAACTTGAAATGAACCATAGTTTCTTATAAGAAATAAACTTTAATATTAAAATTAAACATTATTTCCCTTTATATTTTAAAAAAATACTCTGTGATGTTAAGGTGATTTGAGACCAATATTTAAAGTTCAACCATTATATTTGATTATAGTATGGTTTCATTATCTTGTTAAATATTTTGTAAAATTAAAAAAACATTTAAATATATTTTATAACTTATATTAATATTTAATTGAAATTATGATTATATTAAAAAACAATTTATATATAATTTCCTTCAATATCCATCCATTAAATCTTATTATTATAAATATATAAATTTTGATTATTAGTTCTATTATGATTTGGAAACTAAATAAACATTTTTAATAACTTTAAAATTAAAATTAATACATCTTACCATATAATTTTAATCATGTATAGCTGAAATATTAGCACACATTATAGGTAAGATCTCCCAGAAATAAATTCAAAAATAGAGAAGTATGATGAAAATATCATCAACCCCAAACTAGAATATATTATGTAATCACCCCCAAAAACATACAAAGTGAAATCCACAAATGAATCATTTTTAGATGAATATATTAAATTAATTAGAGAGGTGATAATTAATATGTATCGTATACATTGAAATCAAATAATATATAATGTATATACCTTAAATAAAGTATAAAATTTGAAACATAGATAATAATATTTGAACAAAATAATATTTTTTCTATGATAAATATTTTAATTTTTAAAGGTAGTAACTTGCTATACTAAGAATTAATTTACAGTAAAATTTTGGGTAGTGATAGATAATAATATAATCAATTTGTTTGATTTTGATCATAATTTTAAATTTGATGTTTATTTAACCATCATTTTAAAAATATATATTTAAAAAATCTTACAGATAATATTATACCATATTAAATTTTATTAAAAATATAATTTTATGAATGAACATTATTATAAGTTAAAACCCAACTCAAATTATTATATTATATTAATTTGAAGTAAAAATATAATTTTATAAAAAGAAATTATTTCAAATTAAGAACTTAAAATACACATTTTTAATTTTAATCCACCTTCCACCACCACACATTAAATTTATCTTCTTTATCACATTTTAATTGTAAACTTATAAGTTTATACTATTATGATTATCGATAATACTAAATTTCTTTCCCATTTGATCCATGTAGCATCAAGTCTAACAAAAAAATATTATTTTTCAATCTGTACAATAAAATTGGTAGTTTCTATTTAAGTTTCATATTGGTGTGTTTTCAAAGAATCACTTATGATTCCATGTAATAATCCACAATGTATTTTGAATGTCATTGTAGATAGGCTCTCCAAATGTATTAAATGGTACTTATAACACGGGGCTCATTATATTCTTAAAAAACTATTGTTTTGATAGATTAATAACTATGTTGATATTTTTCTCAAGTAAGCCTATGAATAGAGTTTGAGAGAAGAAGCCATATTTTTTGGAGATGTTAATTACATTTTAGCATCCCTACGAGACCATATTTTTAATAAAAATTAATTGTATATAATTTAAATAAAAATATATCTATGACTAAGTTTGTAAATTAAATATGATGATTGTATTTAGAGTCATGGATTTATATACAATTGCTTATATTAAATTCAAATAAAAAAAATTTGTAGATGATATGTAAAATTTTGAGCACACCAAACTATTAAATCATATATGTATTTCTTTTATAAAACAACTCAAAAAAAATCTTGGGAATTGTTTCCAATAAATATTTAGTTGATATATATAAAAAAATATTTATTACATGCACATATGCATGCACCCAAAACAATGGGAGGTAGACTAAGACTATTTTAACCAAGGATAAACATTTGTAAAGGATCACTTACTAAGCATTCAAATGGGCATTTGTAAAATAATAACATTATTGGTGATAGAGGCATTTAATCAAGTGTTACCCATTGAGATTGCATATCTAAAAATTGGGTTAGGTTCCTTGTACCCAAATTCCCATACCATTTAATCCTTGAGCATCCAATAATACTTAGATAAAAAGTACAATGACAATTTCATTCATTACACCCTTGATCAATGAAGTAGTTCAAACATATACTTGGCAAAATCATACATATTGCACATGTAAAAGGTCTTGTTGTTGTTCATGAAAGTGAGTTATTCAAATGTGTGGGGAAAAGTGCTACTTGGTAGAATTAGATAGCCTAGTTCTCAGATTAGGTTCCTTACACACCCTACCCTCTTTCATTATTAACTCACTATTAACCATTTTCAATAATAGGTAAAGAATGTAAACAACTTCGATAATAATTTCAGATTTTAAGTAGTGATCTATATCAATAACCAACTTATCATTTTATTCCTATTTATGGACAACCATCATAACATTGGCTATTTGAATTAACTCCATGTTGACCATTCTTGTCAAGGGAGAATTAACAATACTTGAGTTCTAATATAAATGAAGTATTTGTATCCTTAAGCCATAATTTTATGATATGGTTTAAAAAACCAATGAAACCATTCAACTTGATATAAACCTTATCATAATGAACAATGTTATATGAATGCATGAGAATAACTTCTTACCATGATGCTACCCACTAGGTTATGAATTAACCTCCAGTTTTAAGGTCCTCACATCATATCTTATGTTCTAATCAATAACTTGTATCCAATAACCAAGTTTCTTAAATTCAAGGAAATAATATAAGAGAAGCATGGCACATGGTTTCATAACTTCACTTGGTAAGTCAACATTTACTATTAGTTTCAAGCTAAAGTAGAATAGTGTCAAATAACTAATAATTGCTTATTCTTTAAAATGGATCATAAAGTTCCTACTAATATTATTCAGACTAGTTTAGGTCCTTATACATCTTTCCTTGTAAAATTAGGAAAATAGCAATAACAATCTAAATAATACAACTCTTAAGGGATTGCACATTTATTTATAAAATAAACAATCAAAATTGTTTGCCAAAAGAAACTTATTTATACAATCATTGCATCCTCCTTTTTGTTCAAAGATAAATTATAGACACCTAAATCTAGCCACTGATAACCTCCAATCAGACTTTTGACCAATTTCCACCAAAATACACAATTTAGCCTAAAAACACTAAATCATGCTAAATCATGTGAAACTAACATATTCAAATGCCAATTTTGGTCAGGATATCCCTAAATGGGGCAATGTAATTTATGGACTAGCTAACTTTGATCAAAGCCTTTCGAGTCAAAATGCCAATTATTCACATAAGTGCTCTAGATTGCTCTTTCCTATCAAATCTCTAG
>JARHVA010010297.1:5000-22500 GCA_037957365.1 Torreya grandis | reverse complement strand
AGTCACATACTACAATCGAAGTATGTCAAATAGACAAGGTATTAACCCTCATAATAATTCATTTAAGTCAAATAATCACCTGGAGTAACCACATCAGGCTTATCACAATGTCACATGCAATAAAATAAGGGTATCTAAAGTGGGATTATGACACTTAGTGTTTCCATCTTTCACTATGATTTATATGGGAAATGTTGAATAGCAAAACCTTGTAGACCTATTTGAACTATATGTTTCTTTTAATAAAATTATAAACCTTATATGTTTACTAAGTGAAGTTTATTAAGGATGAAATTAGAATGAAGGTAACTTTATCTAAAGTAACTTTGGTCTTGATGGCTATTTCTATAAATGATAGACAAATGCCTTATATATGGTTTTTATGTGTAATTATATGTACTACAAAAAATGTGTGTAACATACAAAATATGAATAACAAGTAATTTAAATAAATAATAATAATTTAAATATTATATCAGTTAATATTATTATTTTTTATATATTTCATTATTATTTTAAATTAATAATTAACTACCATACATACCCTAGTTAAATGTGTAAAATATGCCAAGAGATATAATTTTCAAGGTGTCCATTTCATTTATTTTACAAATCCAAAATCATAATGGTGCCTCAATAATGATACCTCCCAGCATATTTTGCATATATTTATCTAAGATATGTATGTTTTTGATTATGTAAGGTGGCAAACCAGGGGCCGAACCCTATACAATCAAAAAAGATAAGAAGGCAGGCAAACAAAAGAAGCTCGCAAAGAAACAATGGCACAGTCGAGAAACACAGTCAAAAGCAAAATAAAAGCAATGAAAAGACCAGATATAGATAGGTCTAAACTACATAACTATAGAATTAACAAGATCATTAAGTTTTTCATTCTTCGCATTGTCAGCATTCTTAGAATTGCCCACCACTTCCAACATAGACATATTCAACAGAATTGTATTTCAAAGGCCTTTGGAGAAGACCTTTTCCAGCTTTTGATATCAGTCCTTCAAGGTACCAATTTCTATTTTCCAATCAATTTCATTCTCTTTACCATCACCAGGTTCCTCGACATGCATCTTCTCCTTGATGTCAGCATTTCTCATAGAGTCAGCACCCTACTCTTCAGTGACCTCAACAACCTGAGAAGCCTATTCTCCTTCAGTGTCCTCCAAAATTTCCTAGATTTCCATCTCTTTAGACTCTTCATCCTAGGTTGCTTCTTCTGAAGCAGTTTTTGAATAGTCAATCAATTTGGTTTTTGTGGCTAGTTTGCCAGCGATCCACCCTGACCTATGCACTCCAGAAGGGAAACCTTCCTTACTAATTTTAGAAGGCTTGTGGGGTTTACCACTTTGGCCCCCCATGGCCCTACCTAGAATCATGTGGTCCCTTTCGTAGTCTCTTCAACATTTTCTTATTTTCCATCAACCTTCCTCTTCTTTCCCTTTTTGCTCGTAATGGAGTTGGGGGTATTAACAGGGGTCTTAATAGGGGTGGAAGACAGGGCTTCATTGGTTTTGGTAGGAGCAGGGGAAACCCATGATTCATCAATTGCATCGCCAGACCCCAGGTTTGAGGGAATGTCTTCATTAACACCTCTGATATTCTTGTTTTGCTCAAGGTCATGGTGAAAATTATAGAGACAAAAAATAAGCCCCTGGTGAAGGGGAATAGGTTTTATGTTCGGCTTCTTGGACATTTTGGCCCTCACCCTCAGGATAGAGTGTTCCAATGAGGAAAACAAGTAGAAAGGAAAGTTGATAATAGAATTGCATCTAAAATGATTTAACAAAGGAAGGTGGTAGTTATAAAACCTAGTATAACACCCCTCGAGAGTGAAGTACTTCATAAGAATGAAGCATACTCCATCCCATGGCTCTAGAAGTTTGGCACTCTCGAACCCTCCTTGATATGGGATGAGTTCTTCTCCTTCACATAAGAATAGTTTATGACTAGCCATATCCATGATTTTGGTTTTCCTTTGGAGCTTTAAACCCTACATGGTCATACCTATGGCCATAGAAATCACCTTTTCAGAGATTTCAAAGCTAATACCACCCATAATGACCTGCCTATTCAATCAGGATCTCAAGAATTTCTCGGACAAATTTTTGTCATAACCATTCAGCCTTTTCAAATATGGGTTGATACCTCCTTCTTTACAATAATGCCAAACTAAAGGATTGTCCTTAAATTCATAGCAAGAGATAGGTTCAGTTTGAATATGGTCTCCCCCCATTCTGTAATTATAGACCCAGCTGATGAAATTCCCAATTTTTGCCTTCATCTTCAAGCAAGTAGCTAGCCTTCACTTTTGTTTGTGCTGAATGCAAATGTGAAGGCTCATTTTATGAAATGCCCTACCTCAATGATGTCTACTCCCATGCTGGAAAATAATTTCCCCTTGGTTTACATGATGCAACCCATGTGCCTCCATATCATGATACAAAGAATTTATAATGATAATCAAGGAAGTAATAAGGTTATCATTTTTTGAGATCCCCAATGGCCTTCTCCATGTGGACCACCTTCGAAGGCTATCCTTATCATCAATGTGCATCATTCCTGATCTATCGTCTCCTTCTAAATGATCTCCCTAATGTTTAGGGGAATATGATCACCTTGTCGCCATACCCTCCATCCTGAGAATTGCTAACCAAGGTTGGCACAAGCATCAGCGACCCTATTGCCTTCTCTATAGGTATGGGTAATCTCAACTTCAAAAAACTTTTGTAAAAGAAACTAGATATCAGTAATGATGTCTTTTAGCTGGATTCCAATATTGGATGTTTTATTAACGGCATCTATGACCATCTTAGAATCTCCTTAAATATTCAAGTTTCTTATTCCCAGGGATATAGCTAACTTTAATCCCCATATTAAAGCCATAGCTTCAGCATAGTTATTGCTCTGGCAACCAATTCCACTAGCATAGACAGTAGACATCCATCCTTTTTCATTCCTTATAATTCCTCCTCTACTAGCTTTACCACTCAACTTGGATTCCCCATCAAAGTTGAGTTTCATCCAATTGGGTTTAGGTGGTATCCATTTAGTATGAAGTCTCTGTAGAATTTTGGAATTATCATACCAAGGGATAAGGTTTAAAACCTTCCATTTTTTTGCAATTTGTCTTTCAAATTGAGATAGAGGTTTCTCCGCAACACTAATATGAGTTGTTGTAACACTTTCCAAGATGGTCCTAGCAAAGAAGTTAAACACCTGAGAAGCATTTCTAGTAGTGTCCCTAAAAATTCTATGGTTGCACTCTTTCCATAAAGTCCAACTCAAACATGGCAGAGCTTGCTTCCATAATTCCTTAATCTAGGGATGTGAGAAGGTTGAGTTCCAACTAAGAATTACTTCTTTAAGGTTAGAATTGGAAACCCATTCAATACCAAAGTTGTTAAGCATTATGCCCCATAAATCCTAGGCAAACTCACAGTGGATAAAGAGGTGTGAAACTGATTCCTCTTTTGAACCACACAGAAAACATCTATTAACCAAAGTAAACTCTCTCTTTTGAAGGTTGTCCTGAGTAAGGATTTTGTTGTGGGTAGCAGCCCACCAAAACAAGTTGATCTTTAGAATAAGTTTATGATTCCAAACCTTTTTCCAGACCTCCTTATTCTGAGCTTCAGGAGTAAGCAGATGATAGGCAGATTTGACAGAGAATGTTCCATTCTTATCCAGCCACCAATATTGTTCATCCTCCCAAGGGAAGAGTGGGATTATGATCTCCTGATCACACTGCTAGATCTCTCAGACTCTTGGGAGAAGCTCAGGCCTATGCACACAGCAATCTAAAAGGTTTTTCCAACTCCTTATCCCATTGTTATTTTCCATATAATCACTGACCCTAACTCCAAAGAACTGGGTAGTCAAGTCAACAATTTCTCCATAGTTTCCTTGAGAGATGAGAGCCTTGTCTCTTAACGAGGTATCCTCCCAAAATTTAATCTACTAGCCATTTCTAAGTGTCCACCTAATTCCTTATTTAAGAAGGCTTCTACTTTTTAGCATTTTGTTCCATATCACAGAGCCCTGGGGTAATCTCGCCTGTTGAAGAAAGTTGGAGTCATCTATGATATGCATGTATTTGGCATACATTATTTCCCCCCACTCACTATTGTTATGGATTAGGTTCCAACTAAATTTTGAGAGAAGGGCTTTGTTCATGTTCCTGATGGATCTTATATTCAGTCCACCATGAGATTTTGGAAGGCACACTTTTTCCCATTTGACTAAAGACATTATCTATTTGTCTTCCACTCCCATCCATAAAAATTTCCTTTGGATCTGTTCTAGCTTTTTAGTAAAATACGTAGGAATTTTAAAGAGACATGAAGTAAGTAGGAATACCTTGTAATGAAGCTTGAAGAAGTTGCAGCTTACCAGCACTACTGAGTAGTTTCCCTTTCCACCCCAAAAGTTTCCTCTATGTTGTTTCCACAATTCCATTCCAAAAACCTAGAGATACCTCTTTGACCGAGAGTGGGAGACCCAGGTAGGTAGATGGTAGGCCAGCTTCAACACATTCTAATATATCAATGATTATATGTCTTAATTCATTAGGAGTGTTGAAGAAGTACACATTGCTTTTCTAGAAATTTATGCTTTGTCTCGATTCTCTGGCATAATCATTTAATATATTCTTCCATCTTCTAGCTTCGATCACCGATGAGATGCCAAATAAGATGGTATCATCTACAAACTATTTTACAACCATAGGTTGAAGGGAAGAGGTAGGTTTGATACCTACTAGCTTTTTTGAGACTATATCAGCTTGTATGTATCTTCCCAGTGCCTCAGCCATAATGATGAATAGATCTGGAAAGAGAGGGTCTCCCTAATGAATTCCTCTTGAGGATGAGAAAAACCCTCTAGGAACACCATTATCTAGCACTGATAATTTAGCAGAAGAGACCACATTCCATAATAAGCAAGACAATTTATCATTAAACCCAAATTTTCTAATCACTTAGAATAGAAAAGTCCATGAGACTCTATCATAGGCTTTAGAAATATCAAGCTTGAGGGCCATCCAAGGGATTCTGCTCTTATCCATGGAGTGAATTATCTCATGTGTGGTGATCACAACATCTAGAATCTATTTGCCTAGGATAAAACCTTTTTGAGTAAGAGAAATAATTTTGTCAAGCAAGGGTTGGATCCTCATGACTAGCAGTTTAGTACATATCTTATACATAGTGTTGAAAAGACTAATGGGTCTAAAATCAGTGAGGTGTGAAGGTTGAGATTTTTTAGGAACAATTACTATGAAGGTATTATTAACTTGTTTTAAAAGTTTTCTTGATTTGAAAAAATCTTGAACAGCAATTGTGAGGTCTACTCCTACAATATCCTAATATTCCTAAAAGAATATAGGAGGAAAGCCATCCAGACCTGGGGCTTTAAAAGCACCCATGGAGAATAAAATAGCATGGAATTCTTCTTTAGATATAGGCTTTAACATTTCCATATTATCTTCTTCTATTATCAAACAAGGGATTTTATCAATGAATTGATTCATAGATCTATCAATTCTATCATTATTTATTTCTTCCATAAGTAGGTTCTGGAAGAAAGCCCTGGCTTGCTCCCCTATTTCGTTATCCTCAATAATAATGTCACCATTATCCAGGATAAGCTTATTTATTTAGTTGGATTTCCTATGTTTCATGGTTGAGAGATGAAAAAAAGTAGTGTTCCTATCCCCCTCTTTGAGCCATTGAACATATGATTTTTGTTTCTAGAAAACCTCTTCTCTTTCCATAAGATTCTTCCATTCTAAAGATAGGATATTCTCTTCTTCTAAGGTGCCCTCAGAGTCATCCCCTTGATCTATCAATTGTTGTATAGCCTTGAGTTTTCCCACTATATTTTTCTTCTGTTGGAAGACCTGTCCAAAGCTATATTTGTTTCAATCATAAACTTCTTGCTTAATGTGCTAGAGTTTCTTGACTATTCTAAACATGGGAGTACCTTGAAATTGGAATATTTTTCCATTGAGACACCATTTGTCTAAATCCTTTGTGTTTGATCCACATAGCTTTAAAATGGAATGGGGGAGGTCCATGATGTCCCTGTTCCCTCCAATTAAGAACAATCAGGCAGTGGTCAAACATGGTTTTAGGTAAAGCCTGTGCCTGCATATTCTGATAATCATTCCAATTGCTTGACATCAAAAATCTATCTAATTTAACCTAAATCATTTGATCTCCTCTTATTCTGTTGGTCCAAGTAAAATTTTGGTTCTGTAGCTCTATGTCCAATAATCCCCAATCATTGATGAATTCAGCAAAGTCAAACATGTTGTCCGAGTAATCAATAGTTCCACCCTATTTTTTAGAAGGGTATAGAGGAGTGTTGAAATCTATAGCTAACATCCATTTAGTGTTCTAAGAATTATTCCTGAAGCTGCTCAAGTCTATCCATAATTTCTGTCTCAAAGCTCTATTATTCGGTCCATAGACATTGGCTAATGTCCAGTTTAAGGAATTCATGGAAAAATTTATAATCAAGAAGTGATTATTATGGTCCATAAGAGATCCTTGGATTTTAGCACTATTCCACATAGTTACAATCCCTCCTAAAGCCCCTTCAGCAAGACTAATACAAAAAGCTGCCTTAGGCCATATATAGTCAGCAATTTTTGCAAAATTCTCCTCATTCATCTTAACTTTTTGGAGTAATAAAATATCTAATCTATTATCTAAAATGCAATTTTTAACCTCAAATTGATTTAAGGGACTGTTAAATCCCCTCAAATTCCAAGATAATTTTCTCATTTAGAGAGTTTGGGGGGTTGGGACTCTAGTGCTTTTTGTTTTCCACTGGCAATCTCCCTAGCAATCTCTCTTTGTCTTGCCTCTCTTAGGGTTGGCCTCCCTTGTTTGGGCTCAGTGTCAACATCTTCATATTTTTTACCTTTTTGAATATTTTTCTTTGGGGTAGCCCATTCCTCCTGTTCATAACTACTACTTTGTCCTGCTACCCCTATTGCTAAGTAGTTTCCTACTTGGTCTCCGACTTCCAGAGCATGGAAAATGTCTATGTTCGACTGTGATTCTACTATTCCTTTAGTGTGATTTTTGGGTGTTACTTCTTCCTATCCAACCCTTGGAACCTTTTCATCTTCATTGTCTTCCTCTAGCAAAAGGTTACCTCTTGCCCCTTCCTTAGACATATTAGTCTATTTTTCTAAAGTGCTGACTATGTTAAATATGGCCATCTGACTATCATCAGATACTATATTTTCCTTTGGGATAGCTTTTACCTCACTACTAGTGATATCCTCCTTTCCATTCTCCTCATCTCCTTTATTTGTAGCCTTCTGACTATCATCTAATACTATATTTTCCTTTGGGACCACTTTTCCTTCACTACTAGGGATATCCTCCTTTCCCTTCCCCTCCTCTCCTTTTTCTGTATTGTCAAAAGTTTCCACATTACTCTCCATTTCCTACTTGTTGTTCACTTGCTCCACCCCTACATTCTGGGAATCATCTTTCCTCCCCCTTTGCTTCATTGTGCATTGTGTCATTAGATGTCCCTTCCTCTTACAATTTGGTAGAAAGTGGTAGCATTTTCATAAGTAATTGGTTGAGTCCAGGTCCCATATTTAGAGTTTATCTCTATGGTCATAGGAAGAGTCTTATTTATTTCAACATTTACACAAAGTCTAGCATACACACATCTGGACTTTGTTCTAGTTATATGATCTGAAGTGACATATTGACCAATAGAATTGCCAATAGCTGTGAAAAAATTTCATCCCAGAATTCTAAAGGGAACCCTGGCAATCTTATCCAAGCAGGAGTAGTCTTATTTAGGTCCAAGTTGGGATCAAATCCTAGTTTCCACAAGCATAAGGCAAAATAATGTGGTCCATACAGCCAGGGTCCTCCAGTAAGGGTAGTGATCATGTCTTCCCTATTCATAAATCTAAAAAGGAATAGGCCTCTAGCCATCAGTGATTAAAACACTACCTTTAACTTTCCACCTAGACAGAATCCATTTCCTAACCATTTTGATATTAGGACGGAAAGAAAAAAACTTACCTACCAGCATAAGGTCCATGGATGCCATGATTTCCTCCACCAGATCATCTAGGATACATAATGCCTTATTCTTTGAGATAACAGGGAGGCTCAACATGCCTTTCAAGGGACACATCTTTTCACCTGTAAGTGCCTTCTTCCATCCATTGGATGGACTATCCACTACTAGATTCTTGGACAGATCCCCAGAGGTACTGCCACCTGTAGTGACCTCCATTAGATCCGTGATCTCATCAGTCGCACTTAGGTGGCCCAACTAGGTGGGAAAAAACTATTTTCAAAATTCATCCACATGCCTGTATGATACAATTATGTTGATGTATGTTGAATTTTTAAAGAGTTGGGAATTAAATTTGATTATCTTGTATCACATATTCCCCCCCTCTTAGTGATTGTACCTCTAACAATTGGTATCCTCTAAGATATTTATGTTAGTTATATATTTTTAACACATTATTAATGTGAATGTATCTACTAAAATCTAATTTTATATGATAAACTAGTCTTGTAAACTTGACAAATATCACTCATGGCTCAACCCTTCAATTTAGGACCTTCCCGCTATTGAAAGGCTCACACTCACCATCTCACTATGCCTAAACACTTATCCTATAATTAAACCATAATATTATGATTACCCAAATCACTTGTATATTAAATTACACATGAAACATTATATATATCCTACTTTTGTAGTTATAAATTTGGAACAACTTTCTATCCTCTCGACACTACCATCCAGACTAGGACACTAACATCAATGCTAGTGTCCCATATCTTTCACTAGTTCCAAAACACTATAATTGATAAAAATTTGTAAATATTTCAACATGTATGGGTCAGCATATTTGTCTTAATTAAACCTCTCATGATATAATATCAAAAGAGTGGTATAAGTACAATTAAAATACCATTCATTATCATAAAAGTATGAATCAAGCACACATCTATCTTATACCAATAAAAATCACCTCTCAAGCTTACAAAATTTCCATATTTTTTCCTATTTACAAATCAATCATAATATAAGTATTATTATAGTATTGAAACATGCAAATATCATCCCATGAGAATTATTTGTCAAGTTACAAGATAGATCACTACATTCACTTGTATATAACATATTACATAATTTTTCACACACAAACCCATATAAGGGGAAGAACTACATTAGTTTGAGGTCCTCTTCAAAGTATTGTCTATGTAGGAAACACTCACTAATAGAGGGTTTTTTGAGGTCATCTTAACTTTACTTGATCCTACTAACCCCTATTTTTCAAGGTGCTATGTGTTAATCAAAGGACCTAGGGTTTTGAGCCACATACTGATATCTAGAACCCTATGTGCAAGATAAGAACATATGATCTTTAAGGTGAAAGTGAAACCTAATAGGAACAAGTGTAATTTACATAAAATTACCTATACTTCATTGAAGATATAAGTGTATAAACTAGGACAATAGTGTTGATGCTAGTGTCTAGATTTTGACAGTAGTTTAATGAATCATAACAGAGCATTATCATATCTTATTCCACACATGTATCAATAATATATATCTTCATATTAGTGAATAATCTAATTATTATATCTTATTAATGTTTAAACATTTGAATTACTATTTGGAATTTTACTTTCTACATTTATCATATTTGCATAATTCCTCATTTTATCAAAAGATTGTGAGTTTGAATTATTTAATTGGCCTACTTCTATAATAACTTAATTTTTTTATTAGTATATTCCCTCAGAAATCTTTCCAAAAATAATTAAACATTTGGTGAACCCAACCTCTAAGTCTTATTATGTTGATCCTATCTTGCTCTATGGTTTTCAGCCTTCCTATGTTTCATCTTGCACTAATTATTCATTTCTTGATTTATTAATTTTCATACAACTTAGGCGTAGTGCTATAAAAGGTGGTGTACCTGTTAAATATTTCTATATTCCTCTTCTTCCACATAAAATGTTTCAATCTATTACCCCATAAAAGTATATCACTATTGAGAGTGCCAATAATGAAATTGAGAAAAATACTAAAAACAATCTCATAAAGAATGAATTTGATGATGAAAATATTGACATGCATGGGAATAATTAATATGAACAATTAAATCAAGAGAAATTTAAATATATTACAATGTTTTGAGAGTGTATTCATGAAAATCTTGATGATCTCCAAATAACCTCAATACTATATTAGAAACTAAAAAATCCAAAATCATTAATAAACAATCATTTCTCTCTATAGATATAAATATTGGGGTTATTAGATATACCTACAGTTCATCACTTCTATTATCCCTCTTCTCAATCACACCGTTTATTCCTAAATCTAGTGGGGGCACAAGATATGTCTTCAAGCCATTGTTCTCCAAAGACAAAACCAATATTGATACATCATCCATGGGAACAATCAATATTTTAACTCAATTACCAATTTCAATGCTAGACATAAACACAAGAAGTGTTTTCATCCCCTTTGGTGACTTATTAATATAAAATATTAATACCAGTGGGTCTACTACATAAACTCTCCTCCAAGTTATTCAAACTTTGGAAGCTAAGTTACCAATATTGAGAAAAATGCTTTAAATTCAACCAGTACTATTGATTCCCAAGATGTATTTCATTATCGTATTGCACCCAAGATATATTTATGCACTTTTGCAAATGGTTTTATAGCACTAAATTTCATACTTTAATATAGAAAGGGTGACACTGGGTAGCATTTTTGAATTTTATATAATGTCATGATTATGCTTCCAATGATAAAATTTTGAAAAAAAAAAGTCCAATAAGGATAAAGGACTAAACTTCAAGATGGTTATATTATCTAATATTAAAATTAGTGAAATCATTCAAACCTTTAGGGAATCGGTTTTTAGCACATTTTTTTTAAAAAATTATTAAAAATATGTCATACTCATAAATTCCCAAGATCAATACCAATGAGCCCATAAATGAATATGTTTTGAGGTACAAGAAAATGTTGGCAAAAATGAAAAATCTAGTGGTACATAAATAGATTTAATATAAGTTTTAAAAAAATATTGCCCTTTTACATGAGTATATTATATTCAATAAGTTTAATTATTTTGATGATGTATGCCATATTATCCAAGATCGAGAGATGAAACTTATTTTATTTAACAAGATAAATTATGTAGAAATAACACCAACTACATATTATACAAAGATTCATATCAAACCAAGCTATATGATAAAACCTCTAAAGGCTACAAAGGAATAAAAAATGGTTAATATAGTGTCACAATTACCTAATCATCTCATCTTATATAATTCACCTACGAGATAATTTACACGATTAATTTAGTATCCAACTTTCATCCTTAAGAAGTTAGTGGAGTGTCATCTCATATTTCTCCCTCCTCCCTTAGAGGTTAATACAAATCAACCTATACCAAAAGGATATGATGAAAATATTTATTATGACTAACACTAATATATTGGGCATTCAACGAACATGTGTTATAATTTGAATTAAAATATACAAGACCTCATTTAAAATTAAAATATCACATTTGATGATGTAATAAAGGATTCAAGATCATAACATGGTGATCATCAAAACCAAAAAATATTTAATAATACATGATAATATCATTCTAAGGAAGTACCATAAGTACAAATGGCATATAATGAACAACATCCTCCACCAAATTATAGGAACCTATTATATGGTATTATTGACATAACTACATGAAATATACCTCCTATGATTCATAATCTTTCCATTACATTTGATGACAGTGAAATTCTAGATGACAATTTAGATCTCCACTCATTATTTATTAGACCACATAGTGATCATTAGCCTATATACAATGTTATAGTTGATAATGGTTCTAGTGATAATGTATGTACCATAGCATTTATCATAAATTTTAGGTATAAGCATTATGATTTATACCCTAAGAGCAAAATAACCAAAGCATTCAATGGGAAAACATAAGAGGTTTTTAGTGAGATTGATTTTCCTTTACAAGTTGGTCCAGCACATGTGACCACAACATTTTTAGTTATACCACATATAATATTATTTTATATGTTACTAGGATAAAATTAAATTCATAATCTTCACATAATGCCCTCCACATTTCATAAATGTATCAAGTATATTCATGCCAAAAGGGTAATCATATTTTTAGGGGTTCAATATAAATATCTACTACAATGAGATTATTTTATTTTAAGATAGATAATTATAAAACCTATTAATGTTAATCATGAGTGAAAGTGTAAAAAAATGTAATTCCTTTTCTTAGGTGACTAATTCTAGAGTGGTCTTTACATCATAGATACATAGTGGACTCCATAGAGCCATCATCTACACTACACAACCCAACCAATTGCTAGGAAAAAATCAACATATTTCTGAGATAGTACAAAGACCCATAATTAAATTTATACCAAATAAGTCATAAATCACTAAGTAATGGGTTAAAAAAAACACTAATCCTTCAAAACTATAGAGTCCTATGAGTCATAGGTATAATGTTACAAATTCTTTAGTTATAGAATTGTCACATATACATGATCCTTGACATCATGTCTAATTTTTTATATCTCATCTTAAGCCTAGATAATTATATGATTATCCCTTAGATGGGATTGTTGTATATCCTTCTCATTATTAAATTTAAAAAACATATAAAATTAATAAAATATAAAAACATTCAAAAAGTAAAAACACAAAAATAATTAGTATTTACATGTTTACTAGTTTTGCATATGTTATTTACATTATGTTAGTAGATAGCATATAATTTTACTTTATATAAACATTTATGTTTCACAGGTACTTGAGTGTGATACATGCATATACTAGATCCATGATACATGAGCTTACATATGTTGTACCTTTCCTCTACTTATGTGACACACTACATTGGGATATATACTTATATTGATCATGATTGATATATGTGTTATTATTTTCTGATCAATTTACATTTTGTGAATTTTATATACTATAAATTACACATATATATACTCATGCTTACATCTTACACAATGTGATAGATATAATATTTATGGGAAATTTTGCTAACAAATGTATGCAAGGACTAGTATGATATGTTTATGTTAGTTACTTATATCTCACTTATTTATCTTATTTTTTAACCCTAAATTGAGATGGGTAATTATATATAAGGTTAATAATATATAAATAAATAATCACAAGATTCATAATTAGATCTATAGTAGGCCAATTAATTTGTAAACTCAGATAAATACTATTCCAAATTTATAATATTGGGATACAAAAAAAATAAAAAGTACAAATATTGATTGATGTTTCAATGAATTAGAAATAAAAGTACTTAGTTGGTTTAATATGTGCATGTAGATCTTGGATAAAACAACATGGAGTAAAAATTAATCTATGTTATGGATGATCTAATAGATTCTATAAATTTACATTTTGTGGCCTCAGATGCTTGTGTCAGATTTGGTAGGTTGCATTGGCACTATTATCTAAGTTGTAGACAAGTGTCTCGTATGAAATATAAATTTTATTTGGGTGTGATCACCTGGAAACTTTTGGGTTTTTTGACTATTTTTATTTGGGTTTTTTAATCTTTCAAAAATTTTGTTTCTATTTATCAAATGATCAAACCCTATCTTTTTCACCCTTGGAGTGACTATGAGAAAAATGGGTTGATGGGCACATGGTGTTGAACATCCCTAAGGACATCTCTATCAATGGGTACTACCTACATATCCAATCCTCTAAAGAGGTCCTTGGACTTATGTAGTTCTACCATATGTGTTGGCTTGTGGGTGTATTAAAATGCAATGTGTGATAAGTAAGTACATAGAGTGACCTAGCTAGTAAATTTGTAAATATGGCTCATGAAATGATTGTTCAGTACATCAAAATTGTAGATGAGTTATCCCTATGACTAAAATTTAAATAGGAAAGGATAAATAATCTTATCTTACTTGAATTCTTGATTATGTTTTTATAAAGTTACCTTGTGAGTGGCTAGGTCTATGCTAGGTGAGGAATGAATGAGGGTTGATCCTGTATATATCAATATATTTTTGAAATATATCATGTTAAATCACTTAGGATAACCATAGTATATGTTTCATTTACAAATTTTATGACTTTAGGGCATTGGACACTTAGTTTGGCATAAGACACTAGCATCAATGTAGGCATCTGGTTAAGACACAAATGTCCAAGAAAATGGAAAATAAGTGCAGGTCCAAAACTTTTATAGAATTATAATAAATATTTTTATATCATATTTATTAGTACATAAGTCTTAGTCATGAGAAAAATGTATGGTCATACTAAGAGATAAGAAATAGGCACAAAAAATAGTAGATGTAAGCTCTTTGGTAGTAGTAAGGTATTATAATTAAATGGTACAACCATGAGAATTAATTTACAATTATAAAATATTGAGGTGATATATAATTCAAAATTAATATATACATCCCCCCTAATCTAGTAATGAAATTGTTACTTTAAAGGAAAAAGGAATGCATACATGTGTGTGTATAACACACATTGTATTTGCATGAGTCTAACTTGAGTGCTTTGTTGGTGACTAAATTAAAAATAATAGAATATTATAATATATAATAAATTCATATAATATATAATTTAAATCATCTTAAATTCTTGAAAACAAAGAGAGAAAGGTTAGGATTACACTTGTATCAATGCAATTACTTTGACTTTTAGAAATTTAATTTGAATATATAATTTATTGTGAATATTTGGAGATGAAATTAGGAAAAATGTAAAAACTAAAAGTGAAAATATATCTAAATATTTGAGTGAAAATTCCCCCCAACATTTGATAAAAGGTGAGTTACAACCTGGCACTTGAGATCAGCTCAATCATGTAACCTAATGATACTTATAACCTAGTGAGTGTGAGTGACCCAAGTCAAATAACACTATAAATATGGTGTGGGTGGATAATTGAATCACTCCATCCTATAAAATTATTAATATTGAGTGATTTAATCACCTCAACATTTCCAAAAGTGAAACAACTACTGTAGTAGATTGGTTTAATAATAGTCCATAAAATTACATCCTATTATAGGCTAAAGTTCATAGAAGTGTTTAAAATTTGAAAAATAATTTGATTTTAAAATTTAAGCTATTATCTTGAATTGAATATGCACCTCATATATGTCTCAAGATAAAACTTGGGTATAACAATGATACTAATGTATAGAATGCTACCACAAGTATGTATCTAAATCATATATTATGCAATTTTGGGCAATTTATAAATTGTGCAAGTGTGGAAGACATGTTCCCATGACATACCTCCACTATAATATGAAACTAAGAATTGGTATATATGTGTATAACATGTTTCCATATAATTCCCCCACTAGATTTTAAAACATACTAAGTATTGCATAATTATGGAAGCCATGCCTTTTTGGCATACTTCCATTAAAATTTGAAATTGTGAAAGTGTGAAATCCATGCCTCTATGATATTTTTACACTGATATGCCCCCATTTTGAGGTGAGGGGAAGTACAAAATGGTATCCACCTTACCTCAAAAGTCTAAGATAACTCTATAATCTATGAATGTGTCATGTAGCATATAAGAGTAGCATGTCTAAGTAGATATAGTAATGAGGTACATAGTATGTTATCACATCAAGTCCTAATATGCATGATGTGAATTATGTTGATGTCTACATATTAGTAGTGCAATATTGACAAGAAATCAAACACACAAAAAAAACACTTAAAATTAAATCAAAATACAATGGTCTAAAGAGACCTTAAATAAGGTGAATACTCAAATTCCACACAATTGACGGGACATGACTTGGTCAATTGTATAAAAAGCATAAAAAAAACATGTTCAAATTACAATACAAAAGAAAATGAAATATTCAAATGTTATAATATTCAAATAGAGGTATGAGGGCCATATTTAATAGATCATATTCAAATACTTGAACAAGCAATACAATGAAAGATAATACACTCAAAGAAGTGCATAAATGTAAAGCATGGAACATAAGTAGCCAACATAAAAATGTCATACTAGCTCCTGGATATGTGTTAGAAAAAATTATTAAGTACATAACATATCAAGTATACTGTGAGAAATATAAACATGGATAAAGTCATGTGTAAGTATATAATCTCGAACATGATAATAGAAAATGATTATAGAATGATATAACCTAGATGTATCATGATAAAATAAGTGGATTCCCCAAATATCTAAATGACATGAGTAGAGGGAAGGCCCAACATCTAAATTTACATATATCATTTGCATGGGTATTCTTATATCACACTCAAAATATGCATGAAACATATGTGTATTTAGAAAGTAATGATATGTTATCTAACTAACATAGAATTAATAACATAGTCTCCAAGGAACTAATATAACATGTAAAAGGTGATTTTTTTTGGATTTTTGATTATTTTTTATTTTTTGGTATTGTTAGAATATTGGTATCATGTGATCTCATCTAAAGGATACTCCTCGGCATCTTCCCATTGGGAACCTAGTGTAAGAAACTGGTGGTACTACCAAGGAGTATGTATAGGTGTAATATCTGACACTATAAGATTTGTAATGTTCTACATATGTATAATAGGAATCTATGGTCATGAAGGGATAATATAAGGAGTTTGGGTTCATGGAACCCATATTTGAATTCTTTGTGGTTTATTTGAAATGATAGTAATAAGAACATGTTTAGGTGATCTAAATATCTTACTATAGTGCATATTAGGTATAGGGATTATGTGGAATCCACTATGTGACTTTGATGCAATGTTCTCTCAAAATAATGACCACTTAGGAAATGTAATTTCATGTTTCTTGCCCTTTTGTGGAGGATAACCTTATTAGGTTTTATAATTAACTTCTTTTGTATAAAATTATTTTGTTCAAGTGGATGTTCATATGTAATTCCATAAACTATAATTACCATGTTGGCATGAATATATTTAACACACCCATGGAATTTATAAGGTAATGTGTGTAGTTTATATATCCAAGGTCATCCCAATAATATATAAAAAATACTTGTGTAAGGGATAACAGAAAAGGTAGTGACCACATATGTTAGGCCATCCTATAAAGGTAAGTCAATATCACTAAGAACCAATTGTGAGGTCCCATAAAATGCTCTAATTGATTTAGTAAAATGATGTAAATCATCATATGTATATCCCAAATTCATAAGTACTATCATGGTTCAAATTTTCTCACTTACACCATTATCAATCATAACATTGTGTATAGGTTATTGATCAAGGTATGCTCAAATGAATACAAAATGAAGATCTAAGTCATCATCCACAATCTCATTATCATCAAAAGTAATAGAATGTATCTAAATGATAGGAGGTATATGTCATGATAATTATCAATAACCCCATTTAATGGGTT